>APFE030441546.1:4108-17866 GCA_000404065.3 Pinus taeda | reverse complement strand
ATTACAACAACCGATCCCCCACGCTCAATGGCGGGGTATCTTTATATAACAGAAATGACAGAGATATCTAGATACAAAAGATAAGCTAAAGCAGCGATCCCTCAGGATCAGAGATCCTGAGGGATTCGCTAATCATTCAGTTCTTCTCGTTCCTTTCTTGCGTTCTCCGTCTTGGCGTCCCACGTTCTTTTCCTGGATCATTCGGCTCTAATTTTACTTGATCGCGTCCGCATCTGGTTCCCTAGCGATGGGACAGCAGTTGCTTTCCCTTTGCTTCTTGTTTTTACTCAATGATCCCCTGTTTCCGCGTCCTTTTGCATAGAAAACATCGATTATTGGTGATTAAGCTTCGTTTGTCCATTTTCACACAATTTATCAAAACCCTTTTATTCTTTAGACTTATAATGCAGAAAAGGTTTGGAAATTCATTAGAAAACCACTGGATTATTATTCAAAAAGCATACCTTCCAAGCGCTCCACATCGCTCCATCTACTCAGCTGCATTCCACTAGGGGCATGCCATAATCTGGCAAAAAAGATCTTGTTAGTCATTTCCCCTCATGTCTGGCACCTGTTGGCTTAGGTCTTTTCATCAATGTTCACTAAAGTCCATGACAGTCAATGTTTGATCCTTTAATTGACAAGAGTCATTTTCAGTCATTAGGTCTAGGGACTAGTCAATTTGGTCTTCAACCATGTCCAATAAAGCCATGCAGGCCAGAGGGAGACCCTTACAAAGTTGTGATTTAAATATTTTCATCTTCATGTTGACAGATTACGACTGTTCTTCAAAACTTTTTTTTGAAGAAAAGTCAAAGAGTGTGTCATTTGTGATAATTTTCAAAAAAAAGTTTCCGGTTGATCTCTTTAGGCGCAGTCATGGTTTCCTTGGCCAAATGCCATGTCAACAACCCCTGCAAAAAAGCACCGAAAATTTAATCATTTTAGCTAAAAATTCAAAGGGAAAAGTGAAATACAAAGTTGCATTAAATCAGGAAAAAGAGCCAAAATAAAAACATTATCAAAGTGGGTTTTGAAGAAACAAAAATTAAGGCCATGACTCCAAGGTCTTTATATAAGATGCCCGTAAGAAACAAAGTCATTGTGCACACCAAGGATAGAGAGAAACATTGCAAAGTGATTGTGAGAAAGCTAGCATGTGTTTTGAGTGAGGTTGGAGAAGTTTTCAAGGGCGCGGCACACAGACAGAGGAGCGTGGTGCACATAGAGAGCGCAGTGCAAAGGACACAACCCCACAGTGGTGAAACAACATGGGCGTGGTGCACACACAGAGCGCGGTGCGTTGGGTTTGTTGTGCAGCCCACACCCACAAAGGCCCAAATTTGTTCCAAATTTGCAACAAATCACTTTGAATCCCTTCCAATTGACAGGTAGGGTTGACATCTCTCATATGTTTTTGTGGATATGATGATGGTTTATGGCCGTGTATAGTTGCAATAAAAATGCCTAAACCCTACCACTTGAAATCATCAAAGCCATTGTTGTTAGGGTTGCAAATTTGTTGTGTTGATGCCAAGGTTCCACCTCCCCTCTCATTTTTCCCCTTCTTTCCATTATTCTTTCCCCTATCCCATTTTTCCCTATTTTCCCTACCCTAAAACATTACTAAACCCCTATTCTCTATCCCCTCCACTCATTTGTCAAAAATAAAACCCCAAAACCCTACCTTATAAAATCCCCAAACCCTCCTACATGTCCCTAAACAAAATTCCCCCCCCCATAACCCCTAATCCCATCATATTATTCCCCTCCTAACACTCCCTTTTGTATTGTTCCCCTTGGTAGCAGAGATCATAACAACACATAGTTTCACTACCATCATCAAAGGGCAGTCCAAGCACAGTCCACATATAGCAGTGATGGCATCTGAGCATTCATCGGAGTATGAAATGGAAACCCAAAGTGATTCATCCTCAGAAGAACAAGCTCCCCGGAGACATCATAAAAGTGGCAAATATGTTAGGGATGAACCAATCACACTTACAGAATTGCAGGCCTGCCCTCTTGCTATGTCATGTTTCCAGCATTTGTCATGTTTGGAGTTTTGTCAAAAGGTGGCTAGTGTTCGAGTTCATCACGAGTTGGCCCATCTTTCTGTGCTTCACTTGCATGGAGATCATGCTATCTTGGCTGGTGTCACCTTCACATTGACACCTGAAACT
This sequence comes from Pinus taeda, assembly GCA_000404065.3. Lineage (NCBI taxonomy): Eukaryota > Viridiplantae > Streptophyta > Pinopsida > Pinales > Pinaceae > Pinus > Pinus taeda. Next base: position 15,683 of record APFE030441546.1, on the reverse strand, counting down.
GTCTCATTAGCAACCGGCATACTGAACGTTGGAGAACCATGGCACAAGAAACATAAGGTTGATCGGCAGTGTTATGAGCCTTACATTAAGGCCAGTTTCTTGAGGCAGCTCCAAAGAGTCTTTCCATTTCGATATTTGAAAGATGAATATGCTCCACTCATGAAATTGATCATGAAATATTTCAGCTGTGAGGGGAGGTTCTCTCATTTATATGCCTATCACATCAGGTTGCTCATGCACTCTACCAGGGTACGGATGATGAACATCCCATATTTCATTTGCAGGAACATAGAGAGGATGAACACCTTCATGCAACACAAAACCCCTCAGCAATGACTTAACAATGTTTATCACTTTCCTCTTATTAAGATTTTGGTAGTTCATCAGCTGGGATCACAGGGCATTACTTGGGATGACTTCATCTCCCGTGACCTCTTCAGCACTTTACAGGTATTATCAGAGGTTGAACATGAGATAGGTGGTCCTTCTCATCAGTATGAGCACCATGAGACCACTACTATGCTAGTATTCATCAACTATCAGAGAGGCAGTACACATTTGTTTGCAGCAGCAAAGCGAGTGTTATCTCCACCCGGGGTGGAAGGGGCCTCGCTTCCAACATCAAAAACACAAATACAGGACAAGGGAAAGAATCCCATGCATGACGAGGGGCCATCATGTGATTGAGAGGCTGAATTAATCCTCATTCATGATGATGATACAGATGTGGAGAGTGCCAAACTTAGGAGGACCATCTAGGAGCAGCAAACAGAGATCCAAGCCTTGTCTCTCAATTTGGAGAGGGCCAAGTGGATTATCAAGTATTTGGAGTAGAGGAACAAATAGCTCGAAGAACAGCATGAGATCATGGAGCTGCAAAACATCCACGAGAATCGCCAAGCTGCCCAACATAGGAGGGTTGAGCTCACTCCATTAGAGCAAGAGATTAACAATTACCGAGAGTCTTGGCTCGAGCGTATCAAAATCCACCTGGAGAGACTATTAGAGAAGGATGACAAGGACAAAACCATATTGAGGTGGATGGTTTATCACTACAGGTCACGAAACATGAGTTCAAAGGCTCGGATAAGGAGTTTGAAGGCGAAATTGGGGAGAGAGACAAAGAGACAAAAGAGGCAAAAAGAGCAAGTTCAGCTTCAAATATTGGCTAAAGCCTCTATGGCCCAGCATAGCACTTCATAGAGAACCTCCAGCCCAAATTTCAAAAAATTTGGGGAAATTTTGGTCACGTGACAAATTTTTGGGCACAAACTAGGGTTTTTCTCCTTATGGCGCAACGCTTAAGATTGGGAGCTCCAAATCACAAATGGTTTGCATTTTTGGATTCAACATGGAAAATCATGACTTCTAGTGCATGGCCAAGAATTTTGGGCAAGTTTTGAGTCCCCAAGAGGTCAAAAAAACTCAAAAAATGACCTCTCTGCCCCTATTTTGACACACAGGAAGCAGTCTTGGGAGATTGAAGTTCTGGAGGCGAAAATCAGCACCAAATTCAGAAATTCCACTTGGGTTGGAAAGTAGACAGGTAGGGCTTTCTAAAAAAAACACTTGGGCACAATTTGGACTCTAGAAGGTACCTCAAAATCACCTCCAAAGTGGCACGATGCATATAGTTTTTGGTGCGGCGCATAGGGACCCAAAGGCCAAAATCACTTCCGCTCCGCGACATTTCGATTCACGACTTTCTCCAAGTGGGCCCGCTCATTTACACTACATATGTTTTGGCACCTAAGGCAAAGTTTAAAGTATTTCCACTAAATGGTGGCTCCTATCCAAGTGGCAAAGGAAGGTGAGCAGTCACCCAAGCAATTTGTCATTTTTGTAACGCTGCACCTGTCACTAATGGTTGGCTTTCCATTTCCATTTTGTAATGATTTGAAAAACTCCCCAATTGTGGGTCATTTTATTTCCCAATGGCATAGTCTATTTATTGTATGAAAAACTATTTGCAAAGGGTTGGTTTTAATTTCTGGGAGACTGTGGGAGAGAAACTTAGCTACTCGTTGTATATTTTGACAGAGAATTAATGAAAGGCAGTGGCTCTGGTTCATGAGATTCATGTGGTGTGAGTGTAGCAAATGTATTCTCTTTCTATTTCATATGTATTTCGTTATGTTTCACAGTTCATTCATATTCATTTCCAGTGAGATTTTCTAAGTAAGATAAGGTAGAATTCATGTTTATTGCTCTGCCTGTGGGAAAGTTTCACGTTCTGTGTTCTTCTTCTATTGAAAAGGATTCATGTATTTATGCCCTTTTCACCCTCCTAAACAATCTTTCGTTTTTACATTATTTCAAATTTAATTGCTAGACTTTCTGCCTGTCTTGCCTCACGAAGTAATCTATGCCTTTGTGTTAAATTCTCTACTGATGCTGTTTGTTGGTCCCATACATCCCAGAAACTCAGTCATTTCAAAAATTTCCTCTTGTTTCCATATTTATTTACCTAGCCTAAAATCAATATTTCATTTTGAGTCATCTTAGACTTTATTGTCTATTTTTACTGAGTGTGACCTGGAGAGAGCCCTCTCATGTTTTGGTAGGGCTAGCTATCAGACCGAGCATGGTTTGTGGTTGCCTTGAATTTTGCCTTCCTTCAGCCTAAGGCAGATTTAGGTGCTAACACCAGTGAAAGCGAAGTATCTGGAAAAAAAAGGAATTGCAAATTTCCTTGTAAACTGTGTTAAGGCAATCACACCATCCACCATTGTCCCTTCCTAGACAAAGCTAAAAGAGTTTTGGATGACCGTCCTGCTTCACCACTATGGCTCCCTCCTAGATATAAGAAACTCTTGCTGAGTCCATCACTGGTTGAAAATCCGACTGACACGCCATTGTGGTCGGTCGAAGCAACTATCATTGAATATAAACCCTATGAATCCATACCAGACAAAACTCAAAAGGTTAAGGCAGCAGTTGACCTGGTTTTTCCTTCAGAAGGTCTATCTTCAAATGATACAGTCACTCAAGAGAATAAGAAAGACATCGTTCAAATTATTTTCGTAAACACAAACTTCGATGAACATGGGGGAAGTCTACCCATTCCTTTACCGTAGGAAGGAAGCTCGTCAGAGTCATATCTGGCCGTCAGAGTCATATTTGGCCGTCTATTTGGTCCCACCTCTAAGCAACCTGGTCATTTCCTTCAATTGGAATCTACTAGGCAGACCCCGTTTACCGACTAGTGTACCATTCTTAATCATTGTACAAGCTTACAGAATGGTCATGGATGGTACCATCATAGATGAAGGGGCTTCTACGAGTATCCTTTCCCCCACTCCTTCGAAAGCACTTGGTTCACCATCGCTTCTGCCTGAGATGAGAAATCTGACAGGCTTTGACAAAGGGACCAGTCGACCGTTAGGGATCCTTCCAAATGTGCCTATTACTTTGAGAGGGAAAGCCATTTATATGAACGTAATGGTAGTCAAAGGGCCTTTAGGTTACAATATACTCCTTGGGCATGACTATATTTATTGCATGGGAGCCATCGTCTCCTCACTCTTTCGAGTAATGTGTTTTCTGCATGAAGGCAGAGTGGTCTAGATGGAAGAAGCAAACTCAATTTTCCCTCCATTATTTCTATCATTTGAAATTTTCAATTGTAATGTTCACAACTGCATGGTTGATTCTGACACGAAAACCAATGTCATGCCGCTCTCTATTGCTAAAAAGATCAATGCACAATGGAGAAAATCATCCGCGCAAATCATCCAACTTGATTGAACACCTATATCAGCCATTTATGAGCTCTGGGATATGATCATCCTATTGGCATTATGGCACAGGTTTGGAGCTATGGCACAGGTGTTGTCCTTGATGGCAACCTTCTTTGGTAACAGATCTCAGTTCAAGCACTCAGAAAGTAGAAAAAGACAACGCAGGTTCATCTAGACGAAGGCGCGTATACACGCGGGTTATACATTACAAAAGCGCGTATATGTTGGTGATCATTCTTTTGGTTCACGGCAGTTAGATCTTGGAACTTGAACCTATGTTTTGGACCATGGCATCTCGTCAATTGTGTCGATCCCTAGTTTTGGGTTCATCGTATTGAAATGTTATGGTTTTGGACCATGGTATTGGGGAAGGCCTAGGACTATAAAAGAGGAAGGAGATCTTGTGACAAATCACCATCTGAATTATTATTGAAGATCTAATAAAGTGATAGAGTTGGTATATTGGATGGTGATGCAGATCTGGATCTGAAGGAAGGAGGAACTCTAGCGCAAAAGGAAGGATAAGGTCTATTCAGGGGTCATAATCTTTAAGTCTAAATGATAGTATCTCTGTATGATTTTGATCTGCTTGATGTGGCGCTTGTTTGATTTATAAGTCTAATAATCTGGGTTAATTAGTGATTGAATATCTGGAAGAGTGTGTTGTCCTTTATAGATCTGTACGCAGGTTCAATGAAGCGAAGGCGCGTATACATGCTATTTAGGGGAAGTAAAGGCGCATATACGTAGGTTGTTCCATACACAGATGTGTATGCACGCAAGTTGCAGACGATTGAAATTGTGTATATGCTTTAAGTTGTGATCTAGCTGTTTCTGTTTATTGCTGCTGTGTTTTGGGTTCTGTTTCTACTGTGTGGCTTCTAGTACAGTGTTATGTGTACAGCTGTCATAGAAGTATCTACTTGTTTCAGATCTAGTTGGTGAAAAGGAGATTGGTTGATTCTTGATGATTGTTTGATGTTCATGGATCCAGTTTGAAAATTGATGAAAAGTGGTCCCTGGAAGAAAGAGAAGGTTGTAGCCTTTTGTAGGCCAACACCTACATACTAGTATCTTGGCTAGTACAAAAGCTAAAGGGGGTTGTTGCTCCCTTCCAGGAGAAACTGGAGAACGAGAGAGAGTAGTAGCTCTCTACAGGTTGCAGCCTGCGTACTGGTAAAAAGACTGCACCAGTACATTGTAAAAGAATTTTTCTAATTTAAAAGGAAGATAGAGACGAATTGCAGCAGGTGGTTTTCACCCACATTGGGTTTCCACCTTATATCTTGTGTTCTTGTGTCTGATTGTCTTTCTGCTCTGTTTTACTGTCTTTGGATACTGTTATTTGATTCTGCATCACTAACTAACAATCATCATCAGAGAGATTAAGTAAAGTAAAAGCATGTTGTGTATACGCGGGTTTCCTTCTGCATAATCGCGTACATACGTAGGTTTATTAAATTGAAGTAGCGTATATCAGTTGTTTTGAAAAAGAATAATTATCTTGATAATACTGATTCACCACCCCTCTCAGTATTATTTTCAACACATCCAACTATCTCATGATGGTTGAGTCCACCAATGCATCAACATTGTTGTTGTGTACATAACAGAAGCATACAGTTTACTACTCAACAAAGACTGGTTCGGCAAGCTGAACGAATATTTTTCTATGGATTGATCACACGTGTGGCTTCTATATAAGGGAGAAATTAATAAAATTTGAGAGGTATATGAAGTATAATGTCACTCCCATCAACGGAGGGAACAAGTCGTTGGCCTTTAGAGAACTCATGTTTGGAAACTTCCTCCTAGAAACAACATTGGGGTGTTATCCTCCACGGCCAGCTCCAACCCCACCCGACACATAGTTGGGTCTTGTTCCTTGCTGAACTGATGAAAATGAAACATGTATAGTACATTGTAAAATTATTAGTAGTAGCAGTAGCAACAAGAGTAGCAATAGTGCAAGTGCGTCAAACGGTCTATTTACAGATAAGTTTCAGACCATTTATTTTGATGGATCAAAGACACATGACAGCTCAGGGGCCGAGTGTATTTTGGTCATCCCAAACAATATAAATCACATAATTTCAAGCTTCTTGGAGTTCAATTGCACAAATAACGTTGTTGACTATGAAACCCTCATGTTGGGCTTGCAAAATGCCATTAGTCTCAACATGGTCGCACTCAAAGTCGTAGGTGATTTGGAAACAATGGTATGATAGGTACGTAACACCATTCATTATTTGTCACATCGTCTCAAAAGTTACTAGCTATAGGTATGGAGACTAATCTCTAACTTTCAAGCACTTAATATTATTGTTGTGCCAAAATGCATATTGAAGCTACCAATTCCTTGTCAAACATAGCTGCTAGCATGTCACTACTTAGGGATACTTAGGGTTAGATGTATTGTTGAAATTTTGTATAAGCCTTCTGCCTTTGATAACATAATTGAGCTACACATTTTTCATAATGGTCAACAGATACTGCACTCCATGAAAAACATTGATGATTTCAAGGACACAACAATTGATGAAGATGAGCACGAGCAGCTTATGGCAAGAAAAGAAATCCCATCCCCAAGGGTCTGGCTTCTCTCAACAAGCTCTATGACTTGTGGAACAGTTGTTAAGGTCCCAAAAACATTAGAACCCACAGGTCCACCACTACGAACGAATAGAGCAACCTGGGAACCAATCACGATCTGAAGATAGTCGTCTCTGTGTGTATTGCACACCACAACAATGACAAGCCTTTGTCTATGTTACACAAAAAATTGTCACCATGAATTTCTACAGTTTGTGTGAGTCCATCAACACTCATACATACCTCCTTTGCAAGTCGTAAGCCTCAACTCTTCCTGTCAAGCCTTGAAAATGGGAGAAAGACCTTAAAAATATCTCAAATCCTGGTTTCGCACTTTCTCCTAGCATTGCCTGCAGTGTTGCACCCAATGGTCATGTTTCCTGCAAACCTGACCGCTTTTTCTATTGAGTAATGGGTGCGAAGCCCTGTAAAAGTTAAAAAGGCGTGAGTTCATTCTTAAAAACTCATCTTGGGTCACTTCTAGACACTTCTAGAAGGAATATTACGCTGGAAAGTTCGCTCCACCTTGGTTCATCCATTCCATAACTAAGGGAACTAACTCCATGATATGAGGTGCTTATCCCATTGAAGGAGGAACTTATCCCTTCAATGGTGGACCTGCAACTTCCTCCATTTGCACTATAAATTCATGCATTGGAATGGTTGTAGGGGAGGTTGAAAGCTGAAGATTCTTGAGGGTAAATGCTGCTGGAAACTAGACTTCCTTTTTGAGCTTGTGAGAGGAGATATCACATACCTTTCATGTCATTTGGGAAGTGAGTGAGGCTTGTCAAAGTAGAGGAGACTCCTGCAGGACCCTAGAAAGAACTTGTGCAACATCAAGGCAAACGTTGTAAGGTTCTTTTATTCATAAAGTTAATACAATCAAGTTTTTTTTTCTCAATGAATTGTCTCTAATGGTTTATTTTATGAGCTCCTTAATCTTCATAACAAACATGTTTTATTATACACAGGTATGCTTTGATGTGTGTTTGTCTGTGTATGCAGGTTATTAAAGGGGAACTTCTTGAAGTTGTTGGGATAAAACTGCCACAAACAAGCGTTGGACCGAGGTAGGGTCTGTTACACCTCTTAGTATTCATTTATGAATTGAAACATGTTTAGAGAAAAGTAGATTTGCTTGTGCTCTTTGTTGCTAGATATCATTCGATACTAGGGTGATCGGTCTTGTCCACAAGCACAATTTATCCGGCCAATAGTCTACTTGATCAAATAGTACTAGGATGTTTCCACATCAGCATATGATGACCTAAGTACATACGACATGAAAATAACCCAACACGAGATTCCATGTAAAGGTGGAGCCAAGCCATTGCAGCAAAAACTGGGTAAAAAACATATGTAACTTGAACCCTTTCACAGAAAGAATTGACTAAGTTGAAGGATGTTCAGATCACTTACAAAGTGCATCACCATAGATGGGTTTCTAATTTATGTTTTATACATAATAAATATAGGGAAATTCGCTTATCCATTGATTTTAGAAACTTGAACCATTCCAAAAATAAAAACAACTACCCCGTTCCATCATCAGAGCCTATGTTTCACATAGTATCTGAAGCAGTAGTGTTGTCATCACCTAAAGGTATTCGGGATACCCCCAAGTTCCAGTAGTGGAACTTGATAGTCTTACACTCATCCACGAGAATCTTGGCCCCCCCACACACACCGTCTATGATCACATGACGAGAGGATTGACAATCTTCTTGTCAACGACCAATTTCTTAGGTATTACTTTCAATAGGTCGGGTCATACATAGCCTGTTTGTTGCATGTTGTTTTTATTTTGGTTTCTTTGCTTACTATTCCTATTTTGTTTGTTCGTTCTTCTTACTATTTTTGTTTACATTTTTTTTGTTTACTTGATACCTTACTATTTTTGTTTCTGGAAATATGTGCTACTAACTACTACATTTTGTCTTTTGAATGAGTATGTGGCTGAGATATGAAGAGACTTGTGACACTATAGCACTTGGCCAGTATTGTGTTTGTCTTCTCCATGCCTGGTTATAACCTTTGGCCGATGAAGTCTCGACGGAAGATACAAGCCGTCTGCAAGGGACGTTTTGGTCCAACCATGAACTTGTGTCCACACTAGGAAGCCCCATGTCTGTACTCAGCCTTCTGCTCTATGTGTTCAAGCTCATCCAACTAGTAGAAACAGAGAAGGGGAAATCTGAATGAGAAAACCTACGTCATAGGTCTTACGTGCTTCTCTGAGGGACCAACCTCTTTTGCTCTCAATAAGTCGGCATCCCTCTTCTTCCCCAAAAATAAAGAAGTGCCTATGCATAGTCCTCTTAAAAAAATACAAAGGAGAAAGAAGAGAAAGGCTTCCTGCGCAAAGAGGTGAAGCATGCAACTCCACCGGGGTACTGACCAGGCTCACTGGCAGTGGAGAAATGCATGTGTTCCTATGTGACTTTGTCGGGGTACTGTCCAGGCCTGCTAGAAGTAGAGCAATAGCAGAGGTGAACACTTACACTCTGAAAATATTCAACTCGCGAGCTAAAATACCCTTCTAGATTTCAAAACACTGTGATCAAGCTGAACTTTTGATTGTATTTAACTGAGTTGGAAAAATATGAACCGTGTATGTCCATGGGGTAATTAGGGAAGATGAAGTAACCCACATAGCAATTCAATACTCCCCGAAATACCAAGGCCCTGTGTTGACAATGAACCAAAACAAAGAAGATGGACTTCTATGAGTGTGTCACCATGTGTTGTAGTGGCTCCAACACCCTCCAAAATTTTGGCCTACATCTAATTTTGGACCCTCCTTTGAGAGTTTTACTTGATGATTGCACGCACTCGGGTTCACTCCATGAGCTCATGTGAGTCATCACATGCACCTTGCTTGATCATTCCATCGACAACTTTTGCATGTTGATGTCAATGTCATGCTTGCGACCATGTTTTGGTCATACACAAGGTCTTCGCTTCATGTGTACTCCTTGTGTTTGCTATGTAAACATCTGTTGCGCCGACACACAGAGTCATATACAGTTTCATATAGGTGTCATCACAGACATCCAACGATCAATCAAAAGAATCACACTTGTCACTCACACCGTCAGTCAGTAATGTTGAGCATATGTGTCTAGATGGTTTGACTCATCTCGTTGTCAATTCATGTAAGTGTGTCTTTGCAAAGATCACGTATGCACCTTTTCACTCTCCCACACACTTAGTCATTTTTTTGAAGTTCTGATGACCAAATTCCCCTCTCCCATCTGGACCTTCATCCCACCATCGACTCGATTGACTGTCACCCAGAACATCGTAGAAGCACCAAGCAAGCCATTTCAAGTTGTAATGACCGCAAGCAGATCAATCAACCTTCCTACTGGGGAACCTGAGAATTTGACCCAGTAGTCACCCCATGATTGATTCCCCTCAAAAATTGTAGAGAGGCTGCAGACTTTGCCCACTCTACTAACTGAGAAAACTATGCAGATAGATAGGATAGACACCTAGTGCTCATTGCTATCTCCCTCAAAAAATTGCATAGTTTTTCCAACCATCCCTCTAGTCAGTCATCTGGCTACTCACCCGAAAAACTATGTAATTTCATGAGCAAGCCCTTTGTTTCCCAGTAGTTTGCTTAGCTCAGAAACTATGTAGAGATGATTGGTAAGCTAGCCTCCTAGCATCTGTGGAGCGCTTGGAAGGTATGCTTTTTGAACAACAATCTAGTGGTTTTCCAATAATATTTCTAACCTTTTCTGCATTATAAGTCTAAAGAATATAAGGGTTTTGATAAATTGTGTGAAAATGGACAAACGAAGCTCAATCACCAATAATTGATGTTTTCTATGCAAAAGGATGCGGAAACAGGGGATCATCGAGCAAAAATAAGAAGCGAAGGGAAAGCAACTGCTGTCCCATCGATAGGAAACCAGATGCGGACAAGATCAAGTAAAATTAGAGCCGAATAATCCAGGAAAAGAATGCAGGACACTGAGACGGAGAACACAAGAAAGGAAAGAGAAGAACTGAACGATTAGCGAATCCCTCAGGATCTCTGATCCTGAGGGATCGCTGCTTTAGCCTATCTTTTGTATCTAGCTATCTCCGTCATTTCTGTTATATAAATATACCACACCATCGAGCGTAGGGGAACCATTATTGTAATTACATGATTCAGAACAGCTTTGAGCATTAAGTTTTGCTAAGACCTGATTTTGTGTACCTTTGTTAATGCAATCAATATAAAGGACTTTGTGTTCACTTCATTTCTGCATCTGAAGTAGCTTTAAAGCGGTGTACCATTGGTAGCCAAGGGCCCAACTCCGACGGTCACTCGCTGTTGTATCATACGGTGATTGGTGTGGTTTGCTTATTTCTCTTGTTTCAGTAATCTGATATATCTTGTATATGATAGACTATGCTTCTTAGTTAATATCTAAATCTGAATAAGTTCTTTAACTCACGTCTCTCTGTTACATAAAGTGAATCTATTCGAATTGCATCCATTTCTATAACAAGGTATTAGTATGAATGGTATCATCATTGGATTCATATAAAATAAGTATTTGCGAGGCTTGAAGACAATATCACTTAGTTCAGAAACATAGTCACATCATACATTACTCTCGGACTGCAGTAATAGTTTAGAACGTGTACATCCATTTGAGTTTGCTGTTCCATTTCATATGATTGACGTTTCCTATTTATGATAGTTTGTTGTTCCATTTACTTATGTTGTTCCATTTGATGACTGCTGTCCCATTTCATAACTGCTGTTCCATTTACTTATGCTGTTCCATTTGATGACTGTTGTCCCATTTGATAACTGCTGTTCCATTTACTTATGATGTTCCATTTGATGACTGCTGTCCCATTTCATAACTGTTGTTCCATTTACTTATGCTGTTCCATTTCATAACTGCTGTTCCATTTACTTTCGCTTTTCTGCATTTGTTGCTTTCGCGTGATAGCAGGCCTAAGGCTGTCGTGAGCCCAGCAAGACGCTGCCTGACTCCCAGACCTATAAGTCCATGCTTTGGTTTCTTTCTTTATCAGTTCTAAAGGGAAGGGTTATTGTTTCCGTACCCTTGACTGATCAACTTCTTTGTGTGATTTTATCTTCTGAGTTGGTTTAGTTACAGTTTAGTGTCTGTTTCCTTTCAAATCATTAGAGCGCTATACTACCGAGCATTACTTGGGAAAAACAGCCTCGGATTGAGTTACTCCTTGAAAGAACAAAACGATCCCGG
>APFE030441543.1:278835-290103 GCA_000404065.3 Pinus taeda | reverse complement strand
TCCATTTTGAGTTTCCACAACTCAAAACTCTGACCATTAAATTTCTTGATCTCTATCTTTCCACTGCTCGCCATCTTCTTTCACCACTAGAATCGATCTCGCAGATCTCCCACTGAACAGGATCTACCACAGGCCCAAGAGAAACCCCTCAGTAACAAAGGCGTCCCCTTGAAGCCAAAACAACTTTGATACCAAATGTAGGTTTTAACCCTGTAGAGAAATTACCTGCATACGAATTCTAAAACACAGAAAATAAACAATGCGAGAACATAACACATAAAACACATATACATAGAGATTTTCCCCTGGATCCCAAAACCGGGACTACCGACATGATTTTTCATTATGTCCCTTTGAATGTTACAATACATATTTATACATGCCGAAGCATCCAATACCATGGACTGAAAACCATCGTGTCCAAAACCATGGACCGAAAACCATTGTGTCCAAAACCATGTGCGAAAATCATGCACAAAACCATAGGTAGGTCCACCCAACCTAACATAGGGTCCAAAACCAAATTTTTCCGAGGTGCTGCCCCAAACCCATAGAGTGGGGTTACCTGCACCTCTCAAACCCCCTGTGACTCCCCCTGTTACGCAATCGGCGCAACGACGGGGGGGACTCCGCCCCACTTCTAACCCCCTGGTTAACTACGTGGGCTAGTCGTGGAAAGAATATAACACAACTCAACAATGGCACCTCATATGCTCCTTGAAGGCCCACCTCAAAACCCCCAGAGAATACACAACAAAGTTATGCCATTCCTTGTCCTCTAGATGCTAAAAGCACGTGGAACTCTACCTACATCTAGTGGCCATCTTGTTAGGCATCTCATACAATCTCATGATCTCATCATACTTCAATCTGCTCATAAAGGGCACCACATCATTGCATCATCTCTTGTTTCTATAGTTCGCAGCCATGCTCTACGTCTTCTTGATCACGGTCTTGGTGGTGTTGGTGAGTGAGAGCAATGGTAGGTCTCGCCTTCCAATTCCTAGCAAGGTGCTATTTTTGATGGCCAGTTCAAGGTTTGGACTCCATGGGTGATGCTCAGGGTGGCGCATTGCTCTCGTTGAACATTGAGGGCAAGTTTTAATCATTGTCGAGATCCTAATAGCCACGACCACCCTCTATTGTGCCTCTGCAATCGTCTTAGCTTTGCGGCCAAAGGCATTCGTAGCGGACGTAGCACTGTCCTCGACTCTATGTCTTCAAGGGTTGCAGTTTCTTCAGTCGAGGCTCTCATGACATGTTGATCTCGATGAGTATAAGTTGCACTCCTTTGGGATTCTCGATATTCTCTTCATTTTCCATGTCAACATTGTCGTGGTCATCATTTTGACCATCTGCAGTATGTTCACTAGGGTTTTGGGTGTCAGGACTCAAGAGGCATGGGGGTTACGAGTCTCTGGATAATTCCAACCACAGGAAAATAGTATTCCTCAAGGTTGAATCCTAGGGGTTTCGAACACCAATTTGATCTACATTGAATCATGAGCATAACTCCCTGATCCAGGAGGATTTCGTTTGATTCAATTACACATTGATTAGTTTGTTCCCAGCATCATCATCAGTATCAGATGTGGTCGTCAAATTTGGTAAAGGTTTAGTTATGGTTGTATATGGTTTCATGGCATTTAGTTGATATGGTCTTGTACCTAGCTGTCGACTTGTGTTCATCGACAGTTCCACCAGGATTGGTCGACGACAAAGGTTGTCTTCCACCTTCGCATGATTTGGGTGTCGATAAAGGGTTGTCATCGCAAATGTCACTTGTGTTGACGATATGCATGTGGTTTATTTTCGTCATGTGACAAACATCTCTAAATGTCACTTTTTGACATTGGTTATAAAAGGGGTGTTTTACACCTAATGTAAAACCTAAACCCTAATCCTAAATCTAAAACCAAAACAATAGCTAAGTTCTAAACCTTAATGCATTGAAATATGTATTAAAAAACCTAATGTCTAAACCTTTCAACCCTATCGCAATACAAAACTAAGTGTTAAAACCTAATTCCTAAGCCTAAAACCCTAACCTATTAACTCTCGGAATATGTTATGACATACAAAACAATACAAATAACAATACACAACCCTAACTACGGAGGCAAACTGTGTTGGAGAAGGCCAACATGTGAACGTGTATTGTAAATCGTCAGAGTTAACCATCGGAACCGCAACTGCATCGGAAGTCAGTTTCCATGTGAACACTTGCAGGTAAGCAGTCAGGGTTAAAGCTCTGTGGGTTTGGTGGCAGTTACGGTTAGGCGGGTGGCAGTGCTATGTGAGCGTCGGGTTAACTGCAATCGCCAACCGTCACGGTGAACATCAGGGGAAATGCCTGCATCCAAACCGCGGATTAAAAGTCTGCTCACATGAGCTGTCCAACCTCCACCCAGTTAATTTGACCACAAACTGTTAAGTGTTTAATACAATTTTTATTTTGGGTTTTGTTGTTAAGTTTTGTTACAAAACTAATGCGAAGGCCTTAGAACCTAGCCTTTGTGTTAAATTCCAACTAGACCGAAGCTAAACCATATCCAGAATCAACCAAATTCATCTCAAATGCAGCCAAAGGTGGTTTTTATGTACCTCTGGGCCTATAAGAGGCAGTTTTTGTCCATGGAGGAGGGGAGAGTGGTTGTTGGTTTTTTGTATGCAGATTCTGGAGGTCATAGGCAGTTTTGTTTTCAGTGTTACGGGAGCATCCAGAGTGGGAATTGTAATCCATAAGAGGCGTTGGAAAGCTGGTTCAGAGGGATATCTGATGGCAATGATCAGAAGTTCCTGTGTGCACATTCAGACTGATCAAATATCTATGTAATCAACTCCTTCTTTTCATTCCTAAGAGAAATGGTCGCCCATCTTGAAAGCGAACTCGAAGATGTAATCCATCAGGGACAAACTCTGTCATCAATCTCATTGTCTAGTATCACTATGTTTTTACTGCTTTCACTTTTTTTATGCATCTATCTTGTGTTTAATTAGTTGTCATAAAGTCTTCTTCTCAAGCATGTTTTCCTCGATTTCTGCACTTTCAGTAAACATTCAAATCATAATTAGCTAATCACTTCTATATCAGTTTTAGTTTATGATCATTTCAAATCATATAGTTTGGTATCAGAGCAGGTTGTGTTTGTATAATTCGTCATTGAATGTTAACCAAGTCAAATTCGCAACGAGGAGAAGGAATCCTTGAGCAGATCGATCCAAATATTGGAAAGCGACAAGTCGTTCATAAGTCGACCATGTCAGGATCTGATGTAGGTGAAAATAGTGAAACTAAGATGAGTGATGAACAGTTTCAGCAAGCATTCTTGACTATGTAGCAGATGTTGGGAGAACTGTATGAAGACAAGAAGGCGAGAGATGCAACTTCTTCTTCAAAGCCATCGAAGAAGGACAAAGGTAAAGGGAAGGTTGATAAACCACCTTCACCTCCATCATCTCCATCATCAACATCTTCTTCTTCTTATAGTGTAGAATCTAAAACAGAAAAGAAACCAAAGAAAACATATCTTTTGAAACTTGATGTGAAATTTGAGTTACTTATTTATGATGGTGAAATGAATCTTGAAAAGTTAGAAGTGTATTGTCGCATTCAGAATATCTTTAATGATAAAACCAAAATTCAGTTAGCTACACTTAAAATGGGGGGAACAACTTTAATCTGGAGGGAAAGTAAAACTCAAATAGATGTAAAGCGTAAAGGAAAAGTCATCTCTTCATGGTCAAAGTTTTTAAAGGCTCTTAGGAAACAATTCTATCCTTTAGGATACATGCAGCAAGTTGTTATTGATTGGCAGCATCTGAGGCAAGGTAAAGGGTAGAATGTTCAGGAGTTCAGAAAGAAAGAATTGGCGCTTGGTATTTCATTGGATACACGTGAAACTTTGTTAAAATACATCGGCAGTTTAAATTCATATTTGCAGCATACTTTATTGATGTTTAATCCTGACGATTTTGATGAGGTGTGTGTTCAGGCCATACATATTGAATCAGGTGGAGGACCATTCAAGTTTTCATCGCAGTCATCCAAAGAGTTGGAAATCAAAGATTCTAGTGACAGTAAGGGAAGAACATTTCGAAGAGAAAGAAATCAGCGATTGTTCAGAAGGAATGACCTACTTGTTCTCATTGCCGGAGAATCGTGCATGATGAATCTAAATGTTGGAAACTTCATCGAGAACCTAAGCCCAAACATTTCCTTAAGGAGAAGGATGAAAATAAGGCAATTGCAGCAGTCCAGCAAGATCTAGGTTCAAATTCAGGTGATGAAAGGAGGATAACCGCCATGGTTACGACAGGTAAAACTTCTGACACTGGTTCAAGTTCGAAAACTATTGCATCTTCATCAAACATAAATCCTTCAAATGAGGATAAAATAGTTGAATTGTTTAACATAAGGATAACTTCTAGGCATACAAAGATTGATATAATGTTTGAGAGTGGATCATAGGCGAATTTAATCTCTCAATATTTAGTTAAAAGTTTGGGTTTGGAAACACGGAATCATCCAAGACCTTACCCATTGGGATGGCTAAATAAATCAACTCAGATAAAAGTCACCAACCAGTGTCGATTAAGATTTTCCATTACAACTAATTACATTGATGAAGTGGAATTAGATGTGGTTCTAATAGACATATGTGGAGTTGTCTTACGAAGTCCTTATCTTTATGATCATGATGCAGTATTTTACAGGAGAGAACATAAATATCACCTTAAGAAAGATGGGGTTGAATTTATTGTCAAGGCACATCAAAATAAAAATCACTTGAATTTAGTTAATGTTAATCAGATGAATCGATTAATAAGTTCAAACAAGAGATTTGTAATCATGTGTATGAAAGGACAACATAAAAATCGACATGATGGTTTTTTAAGTTATGAGATTCAGCTTAAACATGGTTTGTTTAAAGAGATAGAAACAATGCCAGTTCTATGTAAAACCAAACATATTATTCATAAGGATGGATTACAACATGAATTACAGTTTGTGACTAAATCTCCTCTTCCTAATGTCAGAATGAATCAATTATTCAGTCCAAGTTTGGAAATAAACAGTTGTAAGGATAGAGGTCAATATTAGGGAAAGTCAGTGTTCAATTTCTCTTGTATTGTGTCACCATTTCATGTCACAAATAGTTTGGAAACCTCTTTTCAAGTGGAGAGGAAACCTATTTATTTTCATATCCAAGCCATTTCTAAAGCAGTGTCAAAGTGTCTAATGGGAACTTATGCATCAGGGGAAAGTGCTAATCAATGGAAACATCATTTAATAAATGAAGGAAAAGTGATTCAAACAAATCAATAGCTAATTCAATACTTTCAAAGACAAACTAAGTTGCAGAAAATTTCACTTTACTATTGGATAGGTTCATTGTAGCAAGTTCACTTAGTAATTAGGAATTAGGAAAGTATGTTTTATCAAGTAGCTGGTTTGATGTCAAGTATATCTTTGATTGTCTCTGTCATTCCGCAAAATAAATTGTTTATGCATGTTGATGGTATTAAACAATGTCCAATAAAGAATATTTTCAAAGATTATGATGTTGGAAATAATATTGAGAGGGGGGGGGGGGTGAATCAGTATTATGTAAATCAAAAACACTTTTTCATTTTCCATACTCAGATTCATATACGCTACTTCAATTAAGGGAACCTGCGTGTACATGCAACTATGTCTAATGCAACTAGCGTATATCCAGTAAACTTATGATTCAGTTAATCCATTAAATGTTGATATTTAGTTAGTGCATCAGAACTTTATTAACCATATGAACAGTAAACAGATGCATTAAAACAGAACAGATCATCATACACAAGAAGCACACATGAACACCATGATGTAAGGTGGAAACCCAATGTGGGAGAAAACCAGCTGCTGCAATTCGTCTCTATCTTCTTTTAATAAGAAACTTATTTTTACAATATTTCTGTACTGGTGCAACCTTATACCAGTACGCAGGCTTCTACTTGCAGAAGGCTAAAACCTTCTCTCATTCTTCAGCTTCTCCTGGAAGGGAGCTACAACCCCCTTAGCTCTTGTACTAGCTGATGTATTAGTACGTAGGTACTGACCTACAGAAGGCTACAACCTTCTCTTTTCTTCCAGGGACCACGTTTCATACATTTTCAGACTGGATCCATCAATAACATCAATCAAACATCAAATGTAACTGCATCAACCAATCCCCTTAGCACCAACCCAAAAACTGAATCAATCAATCACTTCTCTAAATGCTGTAACCAGAATACAGTAACAGGAACCAGAAACCAATCCTAAACCCAGAACATTGCAACAATCAACAGAAGTAGATAAAACATATTTCATGAGACGTATGCTAATTAAATACGTAGAACCTGCGTGCATATGCTCCTGTATCAAGGCCAACCAGCGTATACGTTGTTTTGACTTAATGAACCAGCGTGTATATGCGCCTCTGTTATACTGAACCCACGTATAGATCTATAAAAGATAATTTATCCTTTTCACTTATTCAGACATTAGTTATACCCATATTATTAGATTTATAGATTAGACCATGCGCCAAATATAACAGATTAAAAATCACACAAAGATACTACTATTCAATCCTTAAGATCTTGACCCAACAATAGAACTTATCCTTCTTCTAGTGCTCATGTTCCTCCTTAGTTTAGATCTAGCTATGCACCATAACCCAATTCTCGATCTTGATCTTCATAAGATATTCAATGCTTGAGTGAATGCATTTGCCTAATGATCTCTTCCCCCTTTTATAGTCTTAGGCCTTATTCCATACCATGGTCCAAAACCATAGAGAATCAATACCATGGACCCAGTACCTGGGTTCAACACTTTAGATGAGATACCATGGTCCAAAACCATAGATCCAAATACCAAGGACTAAATACCATGGACCAAAAATAAATTTTCCCACATGTATGCGCTTTTCCTTGCATGAAAGTGCGTGCATACGTATACACGCCTTTTGATTGTCGCACCCGAGTGTATACGCGACTTGGTTAAGAGAAACATGCGTATATCTCTTTTTCTTTCATTCTGATAGTCTAAACTGTGATCTATCATTTGAGTGAGTTTCCATCAAGGACAACACCTGTGTCATAGCGCCAAACTTGTGTCATAATGCCAACAATCTCCCCTTTGGACTTGATGGCAATCCCAAGTCACTCAAAGTCATTCTCCCCCTTTTTCATCAAGTGCAAAGGGTTATGCTCCCCCTGAGTACATGCTGAAATCTCTGCTCTGTTGTGCTATCCATGCTCCCCCTGACTGTAGGCAATGTCTACAAGAAGATGTTATACAAGAAGAAACATGACTTTATACATCATAAATGATCTTCCTATCACCAAAGACTCATACATACATCCATCTCCCAACCAAGTGGGGATATACCAATATTGACTCATCCACCCAACCAAATGGGGATACACCAAAAGTTTACACATGATAAAACAAGAACATTATCCATCCCAGGCATAGTGGTGAAACCAAAATAGGCCGTTACATGACCTTGATAAGAAAACAAATACATGACATAGAAACGAAATATCTACAACAAGACTATGATAGTCATCAACAACTATCATCAGCAACATCTATCAATCATCATGCAGACCAGCAACCATGTTCTCCCTCTGCACCTGTTCCACTTGAAACCACAAACAACTGTGAACTTGAACCAAGATCTTCTAAGATAATGCCAACAATGCATTATTAGAAGTATATATGCTCCCCCTGAACCTGTGCTAGATGGTCTCTGTTAGACCCATATCAGGCCCACTGATTGTCTTCAAACCAACATATACGTGACTGTAACCACAGAAACCGGCGTATGTATGCGGATGCTCCTCATGAAACTCGCATACAACCACTTTTCTTTGAAACAGATAAGTTTCAACAGCAAGATGATGCATCAACTACTCCCAGCTTCTGCCTGAGGTATTCAAATGTCTCCCTGGGCAGTGGTTTGGTGAGTATATCAGCAACCTGTTCCTTGGAGGGAACATACTCCAATTTGACCATTTGTTCAAGCACTTGGTCCCGGAGAAAATGATATTTGATAGGTATGTGTTTGGTCTTTGAATGCATGACTAGGTTTTTTGAAATATTGATTGCACTTGTATTATCACATAAAATGGAGATAGGTGGAGTACAAGTGATTTGAAAATCTTGCAAAGTTCGCATCATCCAGAGGAGTTGTGTGCAACAAGATGCAACAACCACATATTCCGCTTCAGCTGTAGATAAAGCAATTGAACTTTGTTTCTTGCTGAACCAAGATACTAATCTGGAACCCATAAAGAATGCACCACCACTAGTGCTTTCTCTGTCATCCATGCTTCCTACCCAATTTGCATCTGTATATGCATGAAGTGTGAGATCTGTACCTCTAGGATACTGTAAGCCATAGTTTTGTGGTCCTTGAAGATATTTGAAAATCCTTTTAACCGCCTGAAGGTGTGCTTCTTTTGGATTTGCCTGGAATCTTCCAACTATTCCCATTGCATGCATGATGTCTGGTCGGGTACCTATCAGATAGAGTAGACTACCAATCATGGATCTATAGGTTGGTTGATGTACTGCTGCTGAATCATCATTTGCGCTGAGGCTGCATCCTGTTACTATAGGGGTATCTACTGGTTTCAAATCTTCCATGCCATATTTCTTCAAGATCTGCTTGAGGTACTTGGTTTGTGATAGAAAGATATCGTCTTTATTTTGTTGGACTTGTAAACCAAGAAAATATGTCACCTCACCAAGCAGGGACATTTCAAATTCTTTCTGCATCACCAAAGCAAAGTTTTGACTCATGGCTTCTTCATTGCTACCAAAGATGATATCATCAACATACACAACAAGTATTAGCAATTTGTCATTATAAATTTTTATATATAGATTTCTATCTGCTGATCCTTTTGAAAAACCTTGTTGATGTAGGTATTCGTCTAGATGATAATACCAAGCCCTTGGAGCTTGTTTAAGACCATAGAGTGCCTTCTTAAGTCTACATACAAGTTTTGGATCATTTCCAAGGATGAATCCATCTAGTTGCTCAATATACACTTCTTCTAAGTCTCCATTTAAAAAGGTAGATTTCACATCCATTTGATATACTTTGAACTTCTGAGAGCTAGAAAGAGCAAGGAACATTCTTATGGCTTCAAGTCTAGCAACCGGTGTAAAAGTTTCTTCAAAGTCTATACCTTATTGTTGAGCATACCCTTTACAAACAAGTCTGGCCTTGTTTCTGATAACATCTCCATTTTCATTCAGCTTGTTTTTGAATATCCATTTTGTCCCTATGACATTCTTATCATTTGGTCTAGGAACCAACTCCCAAGTATTATTATTTTCAATCTGTTCAAGTTCTTCATTTATGGCCTTGACCCAACATTCATCTTTGCATTCTTCACTTACATTTCATGGTTCAGTGGAGGAAAGCAATGCTAGATAGCTTGAAGCTTCTGAGAAAGTTCTTCTTGTTTGTACACCTGCCTCTTTCTCCCCAAAATTTGAGTTTCTGGATGATTCTTCTGAACGTATCTGGATGGAGTCTTTTCTTCTACCCTTATCTGTTCTTCTGGTGTCTCATGGGTTTCTTCTTCATCATAAGTCTGATTTGATGTTGAAGGATAGTCCTCATCATCTTCAAAATCTTTGGATTTTACCTGCCTAGAAATGTTTCCTTCTTCATCAACCACTACATCAATACTTTCAACAATTTTTCCAAGTCTTTTATTGTAACACTTATATCCTTTGCTGTGGGGAGAGTAACCAAGGAGAATGCCACCATCTGCTCTAGGTTCAAACTTGCCAAGGTTTTCATCAGTCCTTTTGATGTAACATTTGCTTCCAAAATTTTTGAAGTATTTTACCGTCGGAGTCTTACCATACCAAAGTTCATGAGGAGTTTGAGTGCTATTCACCCGGACGTTTATCTTGTTGAGAATAGTAGCTGCAACAAATGCAGCTTCATGCCAAAAGGTTGCGGGAGTGCCAGACTCATCAAGCATAGCACGAGCCATTTGTTGAACCATTCTATTCATCCTTTCCACTACTCCATTTTACTGAGGAGTCCTTGCAGTAGAGAATTCTCTTCTTATTCCATGTTCTTCACAAAAATCGAAAAATTCATCCGAGGTAAATTCCCCTCCTCGATCAGACCTGAGGCATTTGATTCTGCGATCTAATTTGTTTTCAACCAAGGCTTTGAATGCTTTGAAATTTTTGAAAGCTTCGTCTTTATGCTTCAAAAGTCCTATCCAACACATCTGGAGAAATCGTCAATGAATAATATCAAGTATTCCTCTCCTCGAGGTGTTCTTTTCCTGAAAGGACCGCATGTATCTGTATGTACTAGCTCAAGAGGCATGCTAGCTGATCCTTCCTTCTCTGGAAAGTTAGTTCTGGTTTGTTTTCCAAACTGACATGATTTGCATATGGTGTTGTCAGGAATTTTGATATCTGGAAGATCACAAACTGCCTGATATTTGCATTCTTTCCTTATTTGTGAAAAGCTTAGATGCCCCAACCTTCGATGCCATAACCAATGCTCATCATCCTTGCTTAGATAGCATTGTTGTTCTCCTTCTTCAAATATGTATAGTTTTTTGGATTTCTTTTGCCTTTGATCATTGTTTTACCTGTATCAAGATCACGAACAAAACATCCATTTGATTTGAATATTACCTCGGTTCTTTGATCACACATCTAGCTGACACTTAGAAGATTATGATTTAATCCATCAGCATACAAAACATTTCCAGCCTTGACCTTTTCTTTTAACCGAGCAATGCCTTTTCCTTTTATAGTTGCAGGAGTATCATTTCCAAAAGAAACTTTCTTTCCTTTTTCTAGAGCGTAGTAAGACTCAAGTTTTTCTTTATCACCTCTCATATGCTTCAAACATCCATTGTCAATGTACCATAGATTTTCTTGTCCCTCTGCATAAAATGCTATCCCACATCTTTCTGTTTGAGGTTCATTTATTCTCCATGTTTTGGTGCTTGAGGCTTGTTCCTTTTTCTGCTGAAACCAGCTCCTGCATTCAGAATCTTCATGACCAAAGTTATTGCAAATAGAACATTCAACTTCATTTTCAAGAGCCAAAAAGTTGTTATAGGTCCTTTCTGTAATCCCGGTCATACTCCTTTGTTTTTGAGCTTCTCTAGTCATGATTGTCTTATATGCAACACATTGAGCTGCTTTGTGACCAAAGTTATGACAAGAAAAACATTGTCCATTGA
>APFE030441543.1:184473-236717 GCA_000404065.3 Pinus taeda | reverse complement strand
TTCTTGGAGTTTGACATGGAGAGCAGAGGTATGAGACTTGCCAAGGAGGATAGTATGACAGTTGATGGAGCCATACTAACTGCAAATAGTCATGGTGACAAATTTTAGTGTAACACATACCAGTGATTGCCACGATCTGCAGACTAGGCACAATATATTCCATAGGCATAACGACCTCCTTGCCATAGACTAACCGAAAAGGTGCCTGGCCCGTCAACTTCTTGCACGTGGCTCGGTATGCCCATAACACAGTAGGGATGCGCAAGTCCTAGTCATTTCATTGCGCATTACAGACCTTGGTCAACATGGTCTTCAAGATTTTGTTGAATGCCTCAATGGTCCCATTCGCTTGCGGGTGGTATGGCGTACTCTGTTGATGATATATCTCGAATTCCTCAGTGAGTGCGCTGATCGTTTCATTCAGAAAATGCGTTCCCTGATCACTCATGAGAATTTTGGGACATCCAAACCTTGTCAAACGTTCTCGAACAAAAACTTCACAGCTATCGTAGCTGTGCAATCCTTAACCGGCTGTGCCTCTGCCCATCGAGTCAAATATTCAGTCGCGATGATGTAGCGCGCGCCCGTCTTCCCGCGCGGCTTGATCGGTCCTATGAAGTCAATTGCCCACTTCTCGAATGGTTGTAGCATCATTTGTAGCTGGAGCAGCATTTCATCTCTCCGTGATGCTTTCCTTGTCTATTGACATATGTCACAGGATCGGTAGTATGCTTTCGAATCCTGGAGCAAAGTAGGCCACCATAATCTGGTGTGAAGAATCATCTGGGCTGTGGCGCGACCTGCATAATATCTGCCAGCAAACCCCCATGTGCTTCGGCTAGGATCTGTCCTCGCTCGAACTCCGGGACATACCTACGCAATATGTTGTCGTTGCCCATTTTGTAGAGGTGGCCTGCAATCACGGTGAAGTCTGCTGCGCGTATCATAAATTCCTTCTTCTGCTAAATAGAATAGCCCTGTAGTGCAGTTCATGTAGTTAAGAAATTGATTATATCCTCAAAGTGTCCATTCGTGATGCGCACCGCATATAGTTGTGCATCTAGAAGTCTGCCTCCATATTGGTGGGCTCTTCGCTGGTCTCAATTCAGGACAGGTGCTCTAGGCCTGCATTTAGATGTCCTGGCTTCATGACGACCTCAAAGTCATACCCCTGGAATAACAATAACCATCTACAAATGCGCCCCCCAACACTGGCTTGTTCACTAAGTATTTTAACACCGAGTGATCGGTATACATCTTAAAGTGGCCTCCAAGTAGATAGTGGCGGTGTTTTTGAAGCGCGTATACCATCGCTAATCCCTCGTGCTCGGTAGTAAAGTAATTCTTCTTAGCTTTTGACAACCGGCAACTTGCAAATGCAATCAGATGGTCAATTCCCTCCGCGCCTGGTTGAGTAAGTACACCCCCAATGCGATACATGACATGTCGACATGCCCATCGTTGCGTTCCCCATTCTAGCAATAAGTAGCATCCTTCTTCAGCAGCTATTCCATCGGAGCCGTGATCTGGGCATAGCTTTTGATGAACTTCCGATAGTAGCTCATGTGTCCCAATGTGGTGCATAGCTGTTTTACACTTTGCGACGCTTGTAAATTGAGTATGACAATGATCTTTGCCAGATCCACCATCAGTCCTTGCTTACAAACCACATGGCCCAGTAGGTTCCCGAAGGGGACGAGGAAAGTACACTTCTTTAGGTTTAGCACGATCTGATGTTGTCGAAAAGTATCCAGCATTAATCGTAAGCTCGCGATATGTTTCTTAACCAAGCCAAATACGGTCCAGTCATCAAGATAGACTTCTAAGAACTTGTGTATAAATTCCTTGAATGCGGCTACCATAATGCGGGAAAATATCACCGGTGCGTTCTTCAGCCCAAATGGCATCACCGTATACTGAAAACAACCCCATTCAGTAGTGAACGTTGTTTTACTCCTATCTTCTAGCACGATCTTGATCTGGTGATACTCGGAGAAACCGTCCGTGAAGGAATAGGCTTCCTGGCCCCCCACATTTTCCAGTACTTCATCTATAAAGGGTGTCAGGAACAGGTCGTTAACATAGGCATCATTGAGCTTTCGGAGATCCATGCGGATCTCACCCTTCTGTTTCTTCTCCTGCACCACCATAGGACTGACCCAATTGGACTCCTCGACTGGTTCAATAATTCCTACTGCCAGCATCTTGTCCAATTCTTTGCATACCTTTGCTTTATATTTTGGGTTCAATAAGTAGGGCTATTGCTTAACTGGCTTCGCATCCAGCTTCAATGTTATCTTCATCATTCCTAAGTCTCCGAGGATCCCTTTTAGCTCTGTGATTTTTGTTGGGAATAAATCTCGGTATTCTCGAAGCAACTCGACGACCTTTTCTACCGTGGTGTCATCTCAATAATCCCCAAGTGTTGCATACTTCGGCTCTTCTTTTGTTCCGATATTCACTTGTTTTGTTTTCAATGGCGTTGTGATGTTTGGATCTTCAATTTCAGGGTTGTGCACCTCACAACTCCATTCTAATTTGGGAATATTGATGTTATGTGAGTCGTCCTCATCATCTTCTACTGTACATTATAACATTCTATGGCCTGGCTCAATTGTCGCGACCAATCTGGCTGCACGATTTCTTCTGGTTCTAGCGGCGTTTTAAAAATGGCGGCCTTTACCAGCTGTAACACATCATCCACGGAATCCATCCATTGGTCTTCGAAGAGAAATGTTGACAGAAACCCTTTGCACAAGATGTCCCATTCACTTGTGTCATGTCGGAGCTCCGTTTTAGTATACTAATTTTTGGGAATGATGTCCAGGGTGTGATAAAATAAGTGCACCCATCCTGGCTAGGGTTCCTCTCCATAGGCTTTGATCCATCTGGCAAGATGCATGTGCGGGTCATCACGTCCATCTTATTTCTCCATTATGCATAGTTCCAGCTTCCCAAATCTGATCTTCATCATGCGCCTGCAGGCGTGCCAATCTTCGAAAGTCCCTTCTTGAGTGCCCCACCATCGCGTAGGCATTGCATGCAACACCCACCTCATTGCATCAAACCGTTGGTGCTCTGGTATGAATATTTCAAATTTGGTCAAGAATTCATCTATTATTGTTAACCCATCATATGTCGGCAAATCGCAATCTTGGAACCTTACATAGTACAGAGATTTAGTCACCATGTTGCAGTGTAGCATGGTTACTTTGTTTAACCTGTTGGGCCACCGCTCGTTTTCCTCATCTGAATTAGAAGTGCAGGATTCTCCATCACCTCGTGATGTTCTTCTATCCTCTGTTGTCTTGACCCATTCTCGCCTTTGTGTAGACATTCTGTAGCTATAATCTACGTCGTCGTCACTATCTTTGTCGTGCACAGGTTCAATGTAGCACAGTCCTTCAGCTGGATCTAGCAGAATGACTACGCGGAGCGGCTTTGTTTCAAATATCATTGTCCGCTTCTTTAAATTAATAACCCCATTCACGTCGGTGGCCCAGTCGATTCCTAACAATGCAAGATAGGGCGTACTTTCATCCATGATCTCAATAACTTCAAAGTCTATCTGAGTACTTGCACCATCAAGGTCTACTATAAATCCTTGCAGCCTTCCCATGGGCAACACCTTCTGCTGGTTTGCCATCCACAATTGGATAGGGGACCATTGTAGTGTAGGCTTACCCATGCGCTCCCAAGTCTATTTATGTAGTACGTTGGCATCTGAGCCTAGATCCAGAATGACCTGATCCATCTCATAATCATCGATCTGTGTTGTTAACCGCATTTCCCTCCCAGTCTGCGATGCATGTCTTCCCAATTTTCAAATGACGCGAGGTTCACTCCATCCTGCGCATCTATTTATCAACTCCTATAAGCCTTTAACTGCCATGTTGTCATGAAGCAATTTTATACATGTCTCTAAAAAGGTAGTTATCATCGATGGATCCCTGTCTGGCTCAGGCTGATCCCTACTACCTGGGGTAGAGACCTCCGCAAAGCTTTCTCGAGCTTCCAGACATGTCTCCTTACCGACCCCTGCATCTTCCTTACTTAAGTTCCTTTCGTCCGCTCTTGTGGTTGTGTCACTTCTCAGTACCATGTTGACTTTGGGATCTTCCTCACGGGGTTCAGACCTCATATCATCTGCATGTTCTGGGTTTGTTGTTGGTTGCATTGCCCTTTTTTCATGAATCTGTGCTATCAGCATGGGACAATATATCAGCTCATGATCGAATTTCTCACAATAAGTGCATGAAATTCTAGTTGGGTTGGTGCAATCCCCTGCGTAATGTCTTGGACCTCTGCAGTTGTAACAAATTAGCTACCCGTGACCCCTTCCTGGTCCCATTCTGCCCCGTCCTTGACCCCATCCTTGGAACCCACCGCGCGCGATCGCTGTGGCTAGATCATGACCTCGCACCTTAGTCTGCATTCTGTAAATAGGTGAATGGTCCATCAACATTTGATAGCTATGACAATCTCTTACTTCGTGGCCCACCATTCTGCAAAAGTTGCAAAAGAGATGCTTGGGGGTCTGGTTGAATTTTGGCAGTAGATGACAGTTATCTGTGTTATGCTTTCCTCCCACTTGACAAATTGCGCACAAAAGTGGAGTCATTGTGCTTGACCCAGCTTATGCCTCTAGTTGCAACGGTATTGGTCCCCCAATTGGCACATAATTCGTAAAGCCGGGCAGTGATCTTTATCATGCCCCTGGCTCTTGCACTTTATACACCATACTTCCTCCCAAACTTATGGGCGCGGTGCCTGGTCTTGTTTCAATTTCTTCATTTCCAAACACAAGTTTTGTATCTACACTTGGATTTTCTAAACTCCCAACCCTGAGTCTTGTAACGGAGTCTCGTGCAACCTCATCACTGTCTCCAATGCTTTATCTTTGGTTGAGATCTTTTGTTGTGACAACACCATCCTCAGATGTGGTGTCAATGATGCCACATACCAAGGGCAGTGCTCCGCATCCGACAGGGTCATGTTTGCTTTGCAGGTGGTACTTTTCAGCCCTTGATCCAAATCCCATGGAGTTTCACCAGGAATCATTGTAATCTCCTTGAACCCTATGATTGACTATGTTTCTGACTTCGGTCAGCTAAATTCTTTCTTCAGCTTGGTCGGGATCTCTGCCATCCTCAAGGTTGGGTGAGCACTTGAGTACTTTATGTACCATGTCAGCGATCAGTCCTGCGGTGCACTTACTAAGGTAGCCTTTTTGATATTATCATCTTTAATTCTGTGCGTGTCCCACACCAATGTGACCATGAACAAAAATTGTTCTGGATCTTCACTTCCCGCTCCCTTGTACACTGGCAGCTGGATCACGCTCGTCATTTTCAGTCTCTGGTTTGTGTGGCGATCTGTTCTAGATTACTACCACCCTTGATCCCTTCACTCCTCAACTTCTTTCTCTATAGAATTCCAGCATCAGACACCCCTTAGCCAGATCCCGGTCCTGGCAACGGAACCATTTGTTGGCTTATATGGGCCTGACCCAGGTTCGGAAGAATTATTTAGCCAAACAAATCTCGCAGCTACAGGCCCTTTCGGCAATAGCCTGCAAAGTGTGGACTGAGGTCTCACCCGAGGTAGCAGGGGAGGGTGCTGGAACCAGGTTTCCGCACCCTTGTGAAGTCTAGATGTGGTTTGGAGGCTTTGCGCACCTGCCTGCAGCTTCGCGCTATTCCATATTCTCACAAATCCTGTCCCAGAATAACTTCTACTTTCTATTACCGCGCGGTTTTAAGATCTAATATATTTGATGAAGTATTGTAAATCAGATCTACTCATCAAGGTCTTTAAGCAAAAATTTAACAGATTTAACCATTTCACGCATTTAGAATAAACTCATATTCGCATACATCTATAACATACGCATAGAGATCTGTTATGAAACCAACTCACAAAAATATAGAAAAGATATATCAACACCTCAGAAATAAGCCTCTTCGAGGGGGCACCCTCCTTTACATTACACAAATGAACAATTCTTAGATGGTACAAATGAAAAGACCTCCTTTCTATATATAGGAGTCTAAGGGGTCATAATACAATCAGAGCCGACATAACAATAATAATGTAAGGGTACAATAATGACAATAGTGGGCTTCTACGGGGCACAATGGTAACAATATCTGGACTACATGGGTACAACAATATAATAAGGGGGTTGTACTAATAACAATAAGGGGTTACACTAGTAGTATAGGGGCATAACATGCCCCTCTCCTTCGAAAAGTGTTGTCCTTAATTCTTGAGTAGTTCTTGATGCTTTTGTATAAAATTCTTGTCCTCCCATGTGGAATCTTCAGCAGGTAATTTCTTCCACTTGATGAGATTCTGAAATTGATCGACTTCGTAGCTGTCGGGTTCTTGCTTCTGTGACTGATTCAAGTTCCAATATGATTTTTCCTTCCTCTTCAAGTTCTGGCAATATTGTTTGAATTGGGATCTTCTGTAACTTTTAAATGAGTGGCCATACTTCTTCGTCCTTCTTCCATTCATCCCTTGCTTTGTTTATCCAATCTGATTGGATAATAGAAATAGCACAAAACAATGTTTCCATATCCTCATCCTTTCTTGAGAGTGCATGTGCAACAAAATTTTGCTTCCTTTTTCTATAGATGATGTGAAAGTCATAACCCAACATATTTGTGACCCATTTTTTCTATTCTTCTAAAGATAATAGTTGTTCTAAAAAGTATTTAAGACTATCATGATTCATTTTTACATTGAAATGTCTTCCCTTTCCGTAAGGTTGCCATTTCTTAAGTGCATGTAGTATTGCCAACTTTTCCTTCTCATAAATACCATGCTTGAGATGTAGCAGTAAAAATACCCAATCACCTACATCAAAACATTTTTTGCTACGATGTTGATCTACCTGTTGTTTCACTCGATTTTGCACCAAAGTGGCGTTATCCTTTAAAAGTTGGAGAACTTGTTGTTGATGCTCAATGTGATCTTTCAATGCTTGAACCTTTTTATTCTTGATATGTCCTTCTATCTTGAGAGTTTCAGGAGTGGTAATTTCTTCCAATGCTTTACAAGATATGGCTAGATTCATTTCTTGATGCTTGATGTGATCTTTCACTTGAACATTTTTTTCTTGATATGTCCTTTTATCTGGATAGTTTGAGGAGTGGTAATTCCAGCCAATGCATTACAAGATATTGTTGGATTCATTTCTTCTTTCTTGATGTGATATTTCACTTCTTGAACCTTTTTCTTATTGATATGTCATGCTTCTATCTTGAGAGTTTGAGGAGTGGTAATTCTTGCCAATGCTTTAGAAGATATTGTCGGATTCATTTCTTCTTTCTCTGGGGTTGGGTCCTGGTGTATATCCTCTTCTTTTGATGTTTCTTGATCATTTTTCTTCCTCCTCTTCATACTCTATGTAAAATAATTTCTTCTCAGCACACTTATGACCTTTAGTGCATTTTCTATCACAATTGTAACAAAGCTTTTTCCTCTTTTTCTTCAATTGTTGTGGTGTAAACCCTTGTAGTTGTGGAAGGCTAGGAGAAACAATCTTCATCTTTATAGTTGTGAGGGTAAATTCTTGTTGCCATATTTGCTTTCACTTTGTAATAAGCCCTTTTCTCCTTTTCTTCCAATGGTTTGGGTGTTGCTCTTTGTATCTCATAATGTGCTATAAATTCCTCCATGAAATTGACCACCTAGAAGTCGGTTTATGAGAAAAAGCCCTTTATACATAAAATTGATCTTGTTCTAAATATGAAATGCATACATACCTTTGTAATAGTGGTACACCATGCTAGATAAAATATTTCTCCATATGTAGTATCCAATTTACTGGATCCTTGCCATCAAACTTCCTCATCTCGCTTTTTCTTGATTTTAGGAGCTCGATCTTGAAATGAATGTAACTCTGTACTTTCGGATCTTTAAGTTCTGAAATTGCGACCTGCAGTAGCCCTTTGCGTCCTCTTTCGAATGCCACCAGTCTGATCGAATTTAGATTCTCCAAGAAAGACTTATGCACAATCTCCCAAGATGACCTGACTATATACCTTTTTAGAAGAGCGAACTTGTATGAAGTGCCACATGTCACTATTTTGACCGTAGGATTCGAAAAATATACACAGGAAACAATTATTCGTTGTCTTTCTATAACTTACGAAATTTCAATCTGATGCTCAAAACACAAGTTATGAATATTTTCCCTAGGTCACCTGTTTGGAATGTAATTCGAGAGTCTACAAAAAGGCCAACTTCCTCAGATCATATCTTCGTAAATATAGTGTGAAAATATCTGAAATTCAGACTCGAGGTTCAATGCGATTTCATCTCAAATGCGTGTTTTTTTTCTCTCTTTTGAAATGTCACAGAAAAACAGTGATAACACAAATGCCACGATGACCTATTTGGAGCAGCGAAACCCTAGAATCCAAAGCTCTGATACCAAATGTTATGAAACCAACTCACAAAAAGATAGAAAAGATATGTCAACGCCTTAGAAATAAGCCTCCTCGAGGGACCAACCTCCTTTACATTACACAAATGAACAATTCTTAGATGATACAAATGAAAAGACCTCCTTTCTATATATAGGAGTCTAAGGGGTCATAATACAATCAGAGGCGACATAACAATAATAATGTAAGGGTACAGTAATAACAATAGTGGGCTTCTACGGGGCACAATGGTAATCATATGGGGACTACATAGGTACAAAAATATAATAAGGGGGTTGTACTAATAACAATAAGGGGTTACACTAGTAGTATAGGGGCCTAACAAGATCAAACATATTTATTAACCATAAAGTCAAAGCTGTGATAACTCATATTTAACACAGAATTTACAGAAGAAACTTATCTTTATTTCCACCTCATCACCAATACATCCATATCTGTCCTGCACACTTAGCTGCAGGGGTCCGTGCACACAGCTGCGGACTCTTCCAGGCCTCTGCGCACACAGTTGCAGAGCCTCTATCCACTACCCAAACCCTCGACTCAGACTTATAGATGTTTTCAGACTCTTCTCCTCAAGAACCCATTACAATTTAGATCCCAGATCATACCCAAAAAGAACTTCCTTTCCCTCATAGAGCGGTGCATTATTTATACCTTCCTATGGTCCGCGGACCAAATTACTTCATATTATTTTATATTATTTCTTGGGCAGACAACCCTTCGACTCGACCTTTTACATTTCGCGCTCCAAATATTTCGGAGGTTTATAATATTTTTATCCTAATTTCTAGGCTATCAGACCAAAAACTGTTACGCGGGACCTCCGCTACCCAACACCATGAATGAAAAACTAGAAGAAGGAGCTGGAATTATTGCAGTGGATCAATGGAGAAGGCATTTTTACATTTCAAAAATGTATATGGAAAAATATTGGCACAAGGATTATGATGTTCTTATGCAAGAAAACATCCAGTTGCAGGAGGATAGTATTCATCATCTGAGAAGTGAAGTGGACAAAGAAATTGATGAGTTGTGGAGACTCATACAACAACATTCCAATAAACTAAATAGAGGACAAAATAAGGAAGGAAGATTGGCTAGAAAGAATGGTATAGGTGAAGGTAATGTTAAACTACAAATTAAAGTGTGGAAGCCTGACATAAATTGTGATGATGAGCAAAAAGCAGTGAGTATATGAAAAAGACAGCAGCAGATAGTGAGAGCATAGTTAATGGGACAATACATCATAAAGTATGGAGATTGAGAGAACAACAAACAACAACAGTAACCAAGGACAGACTACTGAACAAAGTATGGGATCTAGGAGGACACAGATCAGAAGCACATGATCAGGAGATCATAATTATTTTTAACCTTGGGAATCTGATGCAGGAGCATCTAGGCCTAGCCAACAATGTGATGGTGTGGTCACATGTTGTGGCTAATGGGAGTTTGGAGGAAGAATTGGTTATTTAAACTTATTAAGTGCAAAGTATGTAGATAGTTAATTGTTTCCTAATCCTGAACAGAATTGGGAACAAGTGGCAAGTGATCCCCCTATGTGGAGATCAAGCCAATTAGTTATATTTATTAGTTAGGGTAGGATATGATTTCTAAGTATATAGTGAATTCCTTCATTTTTGGAAGGAGATGGTTAGTTAGAACATATATGTATTTTCCTTTTTTCTGAAATAAAGAGAGAGAAAGAGATAGAATTCACGATGGAGTTGTAAGCCTACAGGCAGATTAGGAGGAGACCACTAATTTGAAGAATTAGGCCAAAGAGAAAGGATTTAGGAGAGGATTGAGTGGAGCGAGAGCAAGAATAGTGTTTGGATTTTATTTGAAACAGAGGTATTTTATTTGTGTAATCATGCTAAGGCGAGACTTTGTAATTATTTTTATTATGAATGAATGATATTTTGTGTGTGATCAACTATCGAGCCTATGAAAACCCTCATTATGCTCTTGTTTCCTTTGTATTCGAGCGAGTGTTTATTCCTTTGTTTTTTTTATGCTTCACGTCTAAATCGCGGGATTAATAGAAGTTCTAGGCCTTTTTAAATATCATTGTTTTGGTTCTGATTTAATCCTAACCGTTGGATCACCCTTATCGGGTCGGTGAAGCTCGTTTGCATAGTTTTGGTCCCGTGAGCATAAGTCTAATTTACTCTAAGATTTAGTGCAAAACACAGTTGTTATATACCTAAGGGGATAATATGGGGTACCAAGGGAGGTACCCAAGGTAATAATGTAATAATGGGATGGGCCATAGTAATAAATAAGGTGGTTAACCCATGTCATGTAAGGGACCACAAGTAGTTAATAATAATGTAAGGGGCCCATGGTATTAGTTGATGGTATGAGGAAACCATGGTAATGATGCATGGTATTGTATGTTTGAGGCCTATATAGAGGCTAGAGACTCCACATTGAGGGATGTCAAGGAATATTGTATGAACAGGCATATGGCTTGTGGAGTGTTCTCCTTCCTTAAGGAATGAATGTATGGTGTTGCCCTACCTTAAGGGTTTTGATTAATAAAGAACATTTCTATCTATTTCGATATTGTTATTCTTAGGTTTATTTCTATTTCTCATATATTTTCAGGTCAGATCCATAACACATTAGCAGCTGCTAGCTCGGGGACTTCTTGATCAATGAAGTCCTTCAAACTATTGTCCTCTAATATCGCTTCCATGCCATCCTTCCAGGCTATATAATTCGAGGTACCATCTAGGGCATAATCGAGTCTTAAACCATTGAATTCCATTGGTGAACTTTGAGATGTGATAAGAATTCGATTTCTACAATCAAGAGCTTCAAACTTTGAATTTCTCCCTTCTTTGTACACTGTTCTCCACTTTGATC
Source organism: Pinus taeda (assembly GCA_000404065.3). Taxonomy (NCBI): domain Eukaryota; kingdom Viridiplantae; phylum Streptophyta; class Pinopsida; order Pinales; family Pinaceae; genus Pinus; species Pinus taeda. Next base: position 225,387 of record APFE030441543.1, on the reverse strand, counting down.
ACCTTTGCTTTAATACCATGTAGAAATTCTCACTATAGACTTGTTATATACCTAGGGGGGACAATATGGGGTACAAAGAGAGGTACCTAAGGGAATAATGTAATAATGGGATGGGCCAGAGTAATAAATAAGGTGGTTAACCTGTATCATGTAAGGGACCACAAGCAGTTAGTAATAATGTAATGGGCCCATGGTATTACATAGATGGTATTGAGGGAACCATGGTAATGATGCATGGTATTGTATGTTTGAGGCCTATATAGAGGCTAGAGACTCCACATTGAGGGATGTCAAGGATTATTATATGAACACGCATATGGCTTCTAGAGTGCTCTCCTTCCTTAAGGAGTGAATGTATGGTGTTGCCCTACCTTAAGGGTTTGATCAATAAAAAAAAAATTCTAGCTATTTCTATCTTATTGTTTCTAGGTTTATTTACATTGTCTTATGTTTCAGATCAGATCTATAACAAGTGGTATCAGAGCTATAATAAGATCACCTGGTAATGCAATATACTAAAGCAAAATACTTGATCTACTTCTACAAACAAACTTGTGGAAGCTTAATCGATTTTGAGCAAGATCAAATAAAACACATATGACAGATGAAGAATAAATCAATCACACATGAACACAGAATAATACTCTGGGGAAAGCCTCAGCTAAAAAAAAACCCCGCTATCTGTATTATCATACAAGTGGAAATGTCTCAGGATTACACAAAGCTTTAGCTCACAAACTATCCAGCTCTCACTACAATCCCTCACTACTGCTCATAAACAGAATAGACAACACATATGCCTTTCCTCTTCCCTCCAAGCCTCCTATTTCCTTGCGTAGTTTCTCCTGAGTCCTCAAGCTGCCATCTATGTGTAATTACCTCACACACTGCTCACTAACCTCTAAAATAACTACACAATCCTTAAGGAAAGAATTCCTTCTGCATGCAAGAGATATCCTCATGGGAATATTCCTGCAACTAATAGTACATTGTCCCATCCTTTGATCTCAACTGGGTCTCTATCTGAACTGACATGCATGAGTTATTTCTAAGAGAATATTCAATTATCTGAAGTACACTAGTTGCATGCATGCATGCATTGACTAACTGAACTCACAATCAGTTCCACAAACTGTTGTAACTAATCTAATTGGACTTAACTCAGTTAACTGAGCTAGCTAATTACAACTCAAAGAACAACTCATGTTGATCTCCTTAATTAAGGTATAACTTCCTCAATCAAAGGGATAATTGTTGCATGTCTTCACCTAGACTTCATGTTATAAATTCTTCTAACTAATTAACTCAAGATGAATTAATTAATTATTTTACAAACAACTGCTGAGCTCAAATTCGAATTTTAATTCACAATTTTACTTTAGGGACTAATTAAAATTGGATTGTATCCTGAAATGCTAATTATAGGAATGCTAATTTTAGCATTTCTATTTTTATCATTTCTTGTTGCTATTTTATACAATACACTGGTGTTAATGGCTTGTTTGTGGATTGTTAATAACCTTTCTTCTAGGGAATCCTCGCATAAGGCCTCCCAATCCTATGGTTTTCATGGGATTCATTCTCTACATGTGGTTCCTAGTTTGCAACATGTTTATTGAACTATTTGTTCATCCAATTTGGTTTTATCTCTATTGATTGTGAGGCATGAGAATATATTTTTATCATACTACTGGCTATAGTGGCTTCTCATCAAGTCCTTAGCTAGCTAAAGGAGTCCTAGGAATTAGCTCTAGAGGTTTTAGAGTTAGAAGAGAGCTTTAATCTACTTCAAATTCACTCAATATAGATGGCAACGTAATTGCATTCCATTATGGAATTATTGAGCAAGCACTGACAATTGATCCAATAGATGGGTAACAAAAATTTTAGCCTTAGAAGACAAGTAGAGGATCTCCAAGAAGATGACACTAGGGAAACTTGGTCTCCTTCCTAATTGGTGAATTTTGTTTTCCCTTCTAATTCTACCATCTTGGTCTTGAATATTGTTGTTCTTCCAACAAAATATGTAGTTGCTACTAGTTTTCCTTTAGGCCCTCTTGTTGTTTGGCTCTTAATTCCATCAAAATTTTATTTATTATTGGGGTATTTTTTACATGTTAGCATTTATAACCATGTTATGAATATACTTAATAATAATTAATGACTAGTATACTGAAGAGGCATGTCTCTAAGGACATGATTGTTCATGAAGGGGAACTTGCCTAGTCATATATACGAGACCCTCAATTTGTAACCAACATATTCTCATTCATACATTTTGCATATATAATTGTATCCTCAATGGACATCTTCATATTCCAAGTGCTATGGAGTATTTAATTTGTGAGCACGAACTTTGTTCATTACATTGGTATCACGACCTCATTCTCTAATCCTGAACTTTAGCCATCAACCCTTCGTCAAGGTTTGTTGTTGTTGTGATTGAGGCTTTTAGCCACACAATTGTTTTGTGTGGAAGTTCTCCATTTTTCTACCAAGCCTTTTTCCATTGAAAAAGAAATTTAGAATAAATAAATAAATTTTGAAAAATAAAATTAAAAACATAAACAAAAGAAGAGAAAAAATATATATATATTAAAAAAGATATATATAATATATATAAAGAAAGAAAATTGAATTCCACACCATACCAAAAATTATTCATATATTATCCTTCAAAATCAAAATACATGACACTAATATATTGCATATGAGATCCAACAAATTCTAAGCTAGGGGATTATTGCTGAGAAAATATCTCAACAAACTCCAACAATCCTCAAACCTCTCTCTAAAATAAACATTAGTACTAACACCCTCCTATAATGTTTATTTTATAAATAATAATGCACATTCAAGTCACATTTGTATGGTAGTCTAGTATGGTCTTCATCAACGCTTATACCCACTCTATAATCTCCCAGTCTGCACTCTTTTTCCAACACAACTTCGAGCTTACCACTTGACCCTTTTAAGACACAACGGCCTCTGACCATCATTGATGTACTTGTAATGATCAACAATATTGACATGTTTGGCTCATCGAGGATTTCATAAGAAAAGTTGTCAAGTAACTAAATCACTATGGACTTACCACCATTTATGGGATACTTAACTTTCAACTATCCGTCTGTTTCTAGGAAGACAATCTAGCTACTGAACGTATTCAAAAGTTGATCATACAACTTAACCTGTCTAACACACAAGGATTTCATACTATAACCAATAGTCATTGTTCTTGTGTTTCTAAGCATCAAGAACCATCGATTTAAATGATGTCATATTGTTCAATGATTAGTTTTTCACTTTTAAATTTACAAAGCAAGCTAAAATAAAAAATCTAGTTAACAATATAATTAATCATGTCAGTAATTTCTTTGTGGGCTCCTCTTATGAATAACCTACACGGATTCCATTCAAGCAGTAAAAGTAATTTTTTTGTAGAAATCAAATCTAATTCTCAACCCAACAATATTGCACACATGGTGTGAAGCATGGAAGCATGAAGCTCATGGTTACCTTGATGATGGAAGTGAACCACAAAATACAACAATGCATGTTTCAATTATGTGCCCTAGTTTACAAGTAAAATTGGTAGTCTTCAATTAAATATTGTCTCTCCTTGAATTGAGCACCTCTTCCATAATTTCTTCCCATGCACAAAACAAGTTAAACTTAAAAAATCAAAAGAATGGATAAGCCTTAGAGTTACCACGTAATTGTTGCCAGTGTTGGACCAAAGCTAAGTAGCATAGGATCCAAAGGCAAAGCCAATTCTTCCATCTCTCTGTTGGGAACGAGATCCCCCAAGGACAGTTTTGGGGCTAAAAGCCCATGTTTTGGGTCAAATTTTATAATAAAATTGTAAAATCTCTGCATTTTGTGGTCACAGAGCATGAAGGTGTCATGAGTCATAAAGGGTTGTCTGCCCTTATTTTGTAAAGTGTAAAGTCAACTGTAAAGATCCACCCATGGTCTGTAGGCCATGGGATTGTATAAAAGGAGCTAAGTAAGTAAGCTATAAGTAGTTAGAAGTCTTTTAGCAAAGAATGGATTAAAAAGTCTTGGTAGCGAAGTCTAAGTGTTTGGGGTCTTAGCATAGGTAGAGGCTCTGCAACTGAGTGCACAAAGGCCTAGGATAGAAGTCTGCAGCTGAGTGGGCGGACCCTTGCAGCTATGTGCGCAAGGTGGTTAGAGTATGTAATAATCCAAAGATATCAATAAAGAGAAGTATTCCACAATTTCTGTGTATTTATTTCCTATTTATGCATCTAGTTATATTGCAGTTTTGGGTTTAATTTAAAATGTTCGTTTGATGTGTGAATGTATGTGACTCTATTAGTTAATCAAAAGAAAGTAAGAATATATGTTTACGTGGCACTAACTATGGTTGTTTAGTAAGATAAGTAAAACACTTAAGATAACTTGGGAACCTATACAGTCTACTGTCATAGCAACGCAAAAGTACCTGGATCATGGGTTAGGGTTGCGTGAAGGTCAATCGTACACCTTCGCAGAGGTACTGAAAGGAAGAATAAACGGCTAGACTGACAGAGCCCTAGAACTTGACAACTTGTGCGAAAGCAGAAATAGAAGGTATAAACCAACATCACAACCATCTCAGGGTGTGAAAACTTGGTTCCAGCATCCCTTCATACTGCTTCAGGTGAGACTAAGATCCGCACTCTGCAGGCTGATACTGAAAGGGCCAGTAGTGTAGGGATTTGTTTGGCTAACTATCGCTGAACTTGGGTCAGGCCCCACGCAACCAACAAATGGTCCTACTTCTGTAGCTTTTCTAGTCTCTGCATGAGCGTGACAATTCGCGTTGTGCCTTTTACCTCATCATAGCATTGCTGCAGTTCTCGTGCTTCTGTCTCCAGTCGCTATACATTAGGGTCCTCTTGTAGGCTTGTCAGTACCTCGAATGATTGCTCAAAAAGTTGTGTGTAGTCTGCTACTGCACTGTCGACCATCGTTATGGCCTCTATGACAACGGTTGCACGCTGCTCCTTTACTTTTGGTGGAGTTGAAGGTTGGGCCTTCAACTGTAATTCGGTAATCTATAGGTTCAACTCCAGCTAAACCCTAGCCATCTATGTGCAAGCATCGCGCACCCCTGTAGCAAGCTTGTGGGCATGCACCTCAACTAGTTCTTCCTCGGGAATGGCCATATAGTTGAAAGAACAGGTAGATGCAGTGTAGCACAAGGAGGCAGTGCTAAAGGCGTGTCTGAAGCCCTAGTTGGATGAGGTGTACGTGGTCACACCCTCTATTGAAGGAAAGCTTGCGAATCTACAAGAAACTTAGTAGAAGCTTCAAGCCGACAGTTCAAGTGTAGTGATCGAGCAGATGGTTGAAGAAGCGAAGTAGGTGGCCACACAGTGCACTACCGAGGTTGTGGTCATACAGGTTGAGCTGGGAGGTCTTCATGCTAAGATCTCCATGCTTGTAGAGTGACTCGAGGGAAAGTCACACTGTTTGTGTTGGGGGCCTATTGGGAACGAGATCCCCTAAGGACAATTTTGGGGCTAAAACCCCATGTTTTGGGTCAAATTTTATAATAAAATTGTAAAGTCTCCACATTTTGTGGTCGCGGAGCGCGAAGGTGTCATGAGTCATAAAGGGTTGTCCACCCTTATTTTGTAAAGTTTAAAGTCGGCTGTAAAAATCCACCCATGGTCCACAGACAATGGGATTCTTTAAAAGGAGCTAAGTAAGTTAGCTCTAAGTAGTTAGAAGTCTTTTAGCAAAGAATGGAGTAAAAAGTCTTGGTAGCAAAGTCTAAGTTTTTGGGGTCTTAGCGTAGGTAGAGGCTCTACAACTGAGTGCATAGAGACCTAGGGTAGAAGTCCGCAGCTGAGTGCGCAGACCCCTACAGCTGTGTGCACAGGGTGGTTAGAGCCTGTAATAATATGAAGATATCAATAAAGATAAGTATTCCGCAATTTCTGTGTATATATTTCATGTTTATGCATTTGGTTATATTGCAGTTTTGGGTTTAATTTACAATGTTCATGTGATGCACAAATGTATGTGGCTGTATTAGTTACTCAAACGCAAGTAAGAATATCTGTTTACACAGCGCTAACTGTGGTTGTTTAGTAAGATAATTAATACACTTAAGATAACTTGGGAACCTATACAGTATGTTGTCATAGCAGCCTGAAAGTACCTGGATCACGGGTTAGGGCCGTACGAAGGTTAATCATACACCTTCGCAAAGGTACGGAAAGGCGGAATAAAGGGCTAGACTGACAGAGCCCTAGAACTTGGCGACCTGCGCAAAAGGGGAAACAAAAGGTATAAACCGACATCACAACCATCTCAGGGTACAAAAACTTGGTTCCAGCATCCCCCCATACTGCTTTGGGTGAGACTTCAGTCCGCACTCTATGGGCTGATGCCGAAAGGGCCAGTAGTGTAGGGATTTGTTTGGCTAACTAACGTTGAACCTAGGTTAGACCCCACGTAGCCAAGACTCTCGTATCAAAATCAACTAGCATTCGTTTTTGTTGGTAGTTCCAATAATGTTAAAATTGTCCAATTGTGATGGTGATACAAATGCCAGGCATACTTAAAACTAGTCATTCTTCTCAATGGGAACCAAAATACCACATCTCTCACAACCACATCTACGCTCTGGAAATGGAAATTTATCATTGGAACCCTCACCTAGCAGTGGTGAGACAAGTCATAACAAGTGTCCAAGATTGAAACAGGCCTAGTGCTCAAAGGATACCTCTGTGAGAAGATAATAATGACAATTACAAAGTCCACAATCATACCTCCACTTCTAAGAATAAGAGGTGGAATCGATAATTTGCCGCCTCCAAAGCTTAAGTCGTTCAATCTCACGAAATAAAAGGTGCATTACATAAAATTTGAGATGAGAGGGGTGAAAATGACAAAGGCAAAAATTGAGCCCTGCACGACATTAAACAAACCCAATGATGTCGAGGATATGAAATCTAGAATATAATAAGGGAATTGACCATCATATTTAATATTCATTTGATGAATGACTCTAGGAGAAACTTATCTTCTAATTTGCAGATCCTCCTCGGTGCAAATATGCAACAACTATTTTTCTCACAACAAAAAAACACACATAGTAACATTCCCTCTCCTACACTCATCCTAATATACAACAAAAAATTAAAAAAAATAAAAATATATGATTCTCTCATTTTCTCATCATTTTCTTGGGCCATCTCCTGAGGAAGTTAATCTTAAAAGAGCTCTGGTACAAAGAAATAATATTAAATTGCACACCACACAAAAATTATTTGTATATTATCTTTCAAAACCAAAATACATGACACTAATATAGTGCATATGAGATCCAACATATTCTAAGCTACGAGATTCTTGATGAGAAAATATTTCAACAAACTTGAACAATCCTCAAACCACTCTCTAAAATAAATATTATTCCTAACACACATAAAATAAAAATAAAAAAAAAAAATAGTTAAGAAAAAAAAAGTCAAAAAAAAAATCAGAAAAAAAGTTATGTAAAATAATTAACCCCAATAATAATAATAATAATAATAATAATAATAAAATTTCAAAAGTCGACTGCAACCATTTGCAGCTGTCGCCATCTGATAACAAGCCATTTCCCTCGCTGACCCCCTAGCACACCACATTTGTTACATCTTCTACCTCAACCATCGTCATTTCCTGCTCAGTTTCAATTAATTGCCGTAGGTTCCACTTGATTCTTGCTCGATTTCAATCAGCCACTGCAACTTTCATTCGATCCACCCTTATGTCACTACTTCTAGGTTTTGTCATTAATTGAAGATGCACATTTTTCTTTTGGCCATTGTGCCCAGGATTTATGAACGGGTTCATTCTTGAAGGTTGTCGTGACTATCTTGGTAGGAAACAATGTCACCGTTTCCTACCGACCAACATGACTTATTCGTACGGTAAAAAGATAACTTGGGGGTATGTTTAAATAAAATTTATAAGTTAGGGTGATAATAATATAATATATATACATACACATTCAAGTAAATAACTAAGGAGTTAAAAGACATCAAAAAAAAAAAATGCATTCCATTAAGAACCTTGGGTTTTTTTCAAAATATCATTTTTGTTCAGAAGGATATTGTAATTGTCGATAGTCATTTAAAAAGCAACACTTGAGCGAAAAAATGCAAATTTTAATAAAGAAATTGTGGCTCAAGAATTGAAGAAAATAAAATCCAACTTACAAGTTGCACACCCAACATTTCTCTTAGAAGATGTTGTGATCCAATGTACCGAACAATTGTAGTTGGAATATTAAGAGAATTCACATATTAAAAATTTAGAAGACAAAATAACCAAACTTCAGCGAAACAAGAAGACATCACAATAGAAATATAAAGATCTTGAGGATACGCATTATAAGGAAGTAATAAAAAAAGACAAAGAAGTTTTTTGTCTCATGGACCACAATGAAAAATTATTTGCACAAGTCAAGAAGGCTAAGGTCATAAGGAAAGAAATCAAGAGGCACTTATTAGAACGAAAAGAGGAAAATTTACACTTCAATAACTTTGATCAAAGGTTTTCAGAACAAATCAAAAGTTTAAATGATGAGTAGAATGACAGTAACAATAAAGTCAACAATCCAGAAAATGAAGAACTTTCATGTCTAAATAATCATAATCAAAACTACTTACGCAAACAAAGAAGCTTAACATTGATAAGAAGTAGCTAAAAGACAAGTTAGAACAACTTGTTCAAGAAGAAGTATCAAAATCTTTAGATGCGCAAATTCACATTGAAGAAAAGGGAACAAACATTGATTCAGATAATATCACAATTCATAAAGATCCCAATCCACTTGAAGTAAAGATGTACTCAAATTTTGTAGTTTAAATGATGGAAATTTTAAGTTAAAATCCAACAATTAACCAAATAACTTCTACACCTAAAGCGAATCAAATACTTCAAGTAAATCAAGGAATCATCAAAAACAGGATAAGTGGAAATCAGATCACAAGAACTCCTTATCGACACCCAAATCATACATGCAGCCATCTCAACCAATCTACAAATCCATGTTACTGAGACCAAAGACAAGTGATTTATGTTCCAAAGAATATTGATGTCACCATAATGCGGTCCAATGATAACAAGTCATCCCAAGTTTATAGTAACAACAAGTTCCACAAAAGATTAATTTGGGATGGCTAGACCATTTTACTGTGTGACAAAAGTTCATATCATCTTGTATCAACGTAGATGATAATTCCCCAAGTTAAGAGGACGAAGAGTCATTATGAAATAGAAAAGGATATCAAGCCTTTTCATCAATAAGCTTTGAGGACAAACCTTTTCTAAAAGAGAAACAATGTTATGAATATAAATAATTAATAGTTAATAATGATTAGTATACTGAAGAGGCATGTCTCTAAGGACATGACCATTCATGAAGGGGTACTTGCTTAGGTATATAAGTGAGCGCTCATTTGTAAACATGTCATCTTTTTCTATACATTCAACATCTCTTATATAAATATATTACTATTCTATTATAGATATTTACATATTTTAGATATTCTGAATATTTTATTGAGTATACAAACTTTGTTCATTACAAACTTCCTATTTCTCTACAATTTAACTTTGTAATAGTCTTGATCCTTTAATTAAAGATCAAAATGAAATCTACATAAAACTTAGGTTTATCCAAACTTTATATGTGACTTTATTATACATTTAAACATTGATTTTACTGATAAATATTTTCAATTACTATTAAAAACAAGGATGGCTGCACGACAGCTAGTCCCTACCTTAAGGGGGAGGAGTGGGAGGAACAGCAAGCTGCAGCTAAAAGAAAGATCGGCTTGTATAGTTGCAGAGCCGCACACAGTTTTCTTTTCATCTAAGGACTTTTCCAGATCATCTCCCGACAAAAAGCAACATCAAAAGGGAGATGGCGCGCTTGACGAGATGTCGATAAACCATATGATTAATGCCATATCGGTTGATAGGACTAGCACTTATTTCCAAGAGTAAGGTCACAGCATATACAAGCATTTAATAAGAACCCAAACCATATTAGCTATAACCCGAGAAATTACTCAGTAGGTACTTTTTTGAAATTGTACTTAAAGGAACATAGATAAAGTTATCGATATTATAATACCATCAAGTTTGGAGAGAAACCCCAAAACTCCAACATATAATTGACCCAGTAACAAAATAACCCTTTTTGAGTCCTATTACCTTAAATATAAACAAGACATGGAAATTATGATTAAACCCTAAATAGGTCAAGGAAACAATGGCTAAGGGAAGGGATCGTGATATAGGTTGGAGAAAGTTATATGAATTACCAAGAAGATTATATGCTGGTTAATTGAAGCAGTCAAAAACTTCAGAATCTTGGCATTTTCCTCAATGGAAACTTAAACATAATCCGAAAGGAGGAGGTCTATAGACAAGTTCCACACGTTTGTGAATTAGAAAACCCAAGTCTACATAATAGAATTTACAAAAGAAAGCCGTAAGCATTATAAATTGAGTACAAAAAATTATCGAAAGGATATTGACATGTAGAAGCAAAGAAATTATTTAGCCTTGCAACCATAAATCATTCATATACATTTGCATGACAACTGTGAATTACTTGGAAGGAAACACTTGCTAGGAGAACGTTTCAAATCTTGCAATAAGACATCTATAAGCAACAAAACACCATATAATTAACTCATAAGCGTAATTAAAGTCATACCAATTCTGCTAACGAATAATTTTATTTCGAAAAGAATTCATATAACCATAATGTAGTTACCTCTGGGAAAAACTAAAGCTTTGAACATAACAATAAGTAAAATTCAGGGATTTAACAATGTTGTGGATGGTGTAAACACACCTCAAATGCTATTGTAGCAAAGGGTTTATAGAACAATAGAAGTTGCAAAATAAAAATTACTTAGCGCTACAAGAGAACATAATGAATCTAACAATCACTGTCAGGATATAGTCACAGAGGAAGAAGCAAGAGTAGCTGAAGCAAAGAAAAAGGTTTGGATCCTCTACGCGATTTAGTAGATACCCTAGCCAGCAGAAAGCCCGAAAAAAAGAAAAAAACAACATAGAAAAATTATTAAAATATATATATATATATATAAGATAATAAATATATTAAATAAAAAAATTGGAAAGGAAACATGGACGTGGGAATGCAAGGCTTACACATAGCCCACTTATCGCCTCTCCACGCCCTAGGACTTGTCTCAACCTCGTATAGAGACGTGGGATATGACAGACGATGCTACTGTTGTCGTGGAGCGTAATAGCTATCTCGAACCTGACCACTAATGCTCATGTGCTGCTATGCCATGTTTATTAACTGTTATCCGTAGAACCCACCTGCCTTCACAGAAGCTACAACTGTCACCTTGACTGCTGGTGCAGTTGGATCGCATGACAGCATTCACAAGGCTGGTAATCACACTTGCTTGAGGATACTGCAGGGTACCACTATGATCTTCTGCTAATAGTGCTGGCCATATAATATATTTCCCCATGAACGGGCTTTCGCCCCTCTATCCCCACTGGCTTTCAAAATTCCAACTGATTCATCATAACCCTTCTCCCTGCCCCAACATTCTCCCATTTTGAAGATGTTTCACATAGGCAGCTAGGGTGGATAAAAAAGCTACGATTGCTCGGATTGATGGTCTGTGCTTGCTACTACAACTTGATGGGGTCAATGGATTTTACGCTAAGCAACTGCTTGCTCACTTGCTTTCTTTTAAAAATGGAAGGCAGGGGTGAAAGGTTCATGGTGATAGTGCCTAGGTTATGCTAGACTCTGTTGGGTGAAGAGGTAGCAAGTAAAGGGTGAAAGCAAGGTGCCAGCCAATGGTTTTAAGAGAGGGTAATGAGGCTTCAGCATAAGTCTCTGGGACCTATCTTTACTGACATTGTGCTCAAAGAAGACATTGTGCTTAGGGCAGCAAGAAAACTTTGTGCAATGAAGTGCAAAAACTTTGTGCACTGGCTATTGAGAAAATTGGTAAACTCCAAAACCCGAATGTGCATCACAATTCCATTGTAAAGGCTTCAACCGCTCAAGTAAACTCCAAAATTGGGCTGTAGTAGCGCAAATCCATTGTAAGGACGCTCACGTAAACTCCAAAACCTGACTGTAGTGTTGCCAATCCAACATAAGGACATTGCATTACATTGTAGAGCTTAGGATAATGTCACCAAAATAATCTTTGAAGCTATCGTTTGTTCTAAGAATAAACGATTAGGTTGCTTATTGTTCTAAGAATAAACGATTAGATTGCTTATGTTTATGCAGTCTGTAACACTATTTTATAATGCCAGTGAGTTAAATGCAATTCTTACATTTTTTCATTGTGAATGTATGGATGTAGCCTCCGTAATCAAACAAAAGGTAGGCACATTCCATAAATAAGGGGAGCACACCTACCTTTATACTTATCGAAACAAGGGCTTACCAAAACAAGGGCAGAGCACGATGCAGAGCCTCAGAACCAAAAAGTAGGGCATGCGGCGAAGCCCTCAGAACCTTAGATGAATGTGAAGGTACACGGAAAATCCTTCTTGCGCCTTAATGAGCTCTAATTTTGGTTATTTATCATTCTCACATAGATGCTTTCCCATATACGTTTTCCTGTCTTGCATGTTTCCCTACCTCGTATACGTTTTCCTTTCCTGTCTTACACGTTTCCCTGCCTCATATAGGAGAAATAGGTGGAAGCTAAGAGGGTAAACCTTTCAATTTCTCTCATTTTCTCGCCCATCTTCTGCTGCCAGTCTGACGAATATCCCACAACAAAAGCCAACCATCCAACAAAAGAAGTATAAAAGCCAGCAAAAGAAGTAAACCTTTCAATTTCTCTCAATCTCTCACCCATCTTCCATTGTGTTATTCCCCAACAACAATAAAAGCTAGCAAAAGAAGTAAACCTTTCAATTTATCTTAATTTCTCACCCATCATCTTCCGCTGCCGGTCTCTTTTGCTACCAGTCTCTGCAAATATCCCACAGCAAAAGCCACCTTTCAATTTATCTCAATTTCTCGCCCATCTTCCGCTGCCTGTCTCTGCGAATATCCCATAGCAAAAGCCAACAAAAGCACAACAAAAGCCAACAACAGCAAAGCACAACAAAAGCCAACAACAGCAAAGCACAACAAAAGCCAGCAACAACAAAATCTAACCAGCCAGCTAACAAAAGAAGTATAAAAACTTGCAAGCAACAACAACATCTGTTTTGTAGACACCACAACACCATGCAGAACATATGTTCCATAGACACATTGCAACAGGTGGTAATTTCAGAGACATTGTTGCTGACAACTTCAAAGAAAGCCCATCAGTCCCGCATAAACAATATCTGGGAGCTAGCATTTCATACTACTAGATTAATGTTAGCATTAATCAACAGCTCCGAAAAATGAACAAGAAAGAACCAAACAAATGCAAGATAATATATGCTTTCAGCGCCTCTACCTCGAGAAGAGGCCAAATAAGACCGTAAATCACTATGGACTAAAAAACTTTGGTTATACTCGATAAACAGGTGCGAGCAAGCCGCTGAACTAATGTTAACTACATCGTTTTCAATTACTATAGTCCTTGGCCATTGCCAGATGGCAGAGACTAATAAGATTGAGCAATGATTCTAGAGATCATGAATTGGTCATGAACAAAAGTTTAGGCATGATGAGACACTCATGCTACTTGTACAAGAAAACAACATTACACATTTTGCAATTGGCACATTACAATTTAGAAAACCTTGATGCATACCAAAACCATTTAAATGTATAAATCACCCTAATTTGATTCCCCAATCATAAAATATATTTTCATAAAAAAGATATAGAACAGTCACTGAAGGAGCGTATTGTTAAGGCGCTCCGTAAACAAAGGTCACCGGTTCTAGTCTCGCCAATACCAAAAATCCAGCATGGTTTCCGCTGGTGCGGCTCAGGCCAAGTGCGATCACCTGGTGACTTTGACGGCTTAGATGCCCCTGAGTCGTGGCCTCTTAGCCACAGGGTAAGCGTCAAGATTCACCCACTTATCAACATATATATATATATATATATATATATATATATTCATAATATAACCCTAATTTGGTTCTCCAATCATAAATTAATTTTTCATACTAGTAATACGTATACTAGTAATAAGTATTTCGAACAATATAATCAATCATAAGATAGTAATAACTCAATGTTATTGTTAGTGCTTAATTATCATTTTTGGCTAATGTTAAGTGTTTAATTATTATTTTTAGCTAAGGTTAAGGTTTCATAATTGATTTATGATAGGTTTTTTTATCTTTAAAAAAAAAAATCATAAAGTTCATTTTTCCTTATTATTTTTTTGCTAATGTTAAATGCTTAACTATTTTTTGCTAAGATTAAGGTTTCACAACTGATTTATGATAGGTTTTCTTATTTTTTTTAAAAATAAAAAAGACGAGAAATTTTTAAAGATTTTGTTTCAACTTTTGATTGGAAAATCTTTAGGGATTTCGTTTCAACTCATTGCATCGCTGAGTCATGACTCATCACCCTTATTCAAGGAAAACCATGATGACTCATCACCCTTATTCAAGGAAAACTACGCCACCTAGAATAACCTATTGGTAGATTATAAGTCACCCTTATTTAAAGAAAACCAGGATGACTCATCACCCTTATTCAAAGAAAACTACACCACCTAGAATAATCTATTGGTAGATCATAAGAGAGCAAGTTTTCACTCTGGTCAAATACCTCTAAATCTTGGGCCATTAACCTATTTTCTCATTTAAAAAAATAAACAATTAACTAAACCTAAACAATTTTAAATACTCAAATCCCAGCAATCTTTCTTGAACCGATGAGTTAGCTAAACAGGGAACCATTTTAAGATATACTCAAAGCCCAGTGATTTTTCTTGTTACAAGGTTAACTTATCATTTCCTATTTTCTCTATCCAAATATTATTAATTCCGTCATGTTTAAACTCAAAGAATTCACAGTCAATCGAGCATAAAAAATCAGATACTGAAAATCCATCCGGAATTTTGAAATCCCATAGAAACGTACAGGAAACCTCAGTATATGGATCCTTGATTAGGAAACCAACTTGGGCGTTTGGCCAAACAGCTCACTCTCATTATTTGTAACCATGGAATTCCATAGAAACAGAAATTTCAGAGTCATTTAGGCATTAAATAAATCGGTTTAAAAAAACCAATAGCCATGGCTCTGACAGTGGTAAAGCCATTAAGAAGAAATCAGAAGAAAAACGACGTTTTGTTTTGTGGTGGGTTGGTGCTTCAGTTTGAAAGCAGAAACTATAAATATACGTTTGGTATTTTAAACAGAAAAGGCGATGGCAATGGTAATCCTATCTCCTTTGAAGATGTGAGATACCTTTGTCAGCAAGGGCAGTTGAAGAAGGCGCTACAGCTTTTGTGTAGTATAAACAACCCGCTTCAATCTTCTTCCTTGTACGCCTGCTTCTTAAGGGCCTGCATGAAGCAGAAGGCGCTCTCAGAGGCCAAATCACTCCATACTCACATGGACAAAGCCGATATTGTAGGGGAAAAGGTTTTGTGGAACACACTTATCAATGTGTATGTAAAGTGTGGGAGTCTGGTTGATGCTCGCAGAGTGTTTGACGAAATGCCTGAACGAGATGTTTGTTCTTGGACTGTGATGATCGCAGCTTATTCCAGGCACGGCTGTGCCTATGAGGCACTGGAGCTCTTTCGCCAAATGAAGAAAAGTCACATTCAACCCAATGCTTTCGCGTTAGCTGGTATTCTGCCAGTTTATGCCAAATTGGCATCTCTGCAAGAGGGTATTCAGATACATAAAGAGGTTATAATCCATGGTTTTCAATCTGATATTTTTGTTCAAAGTGGCCTTGTAGACATGTATGCAAAATGTGGGTGTATAGAGAAAGCACGCAAATTGTTTGACAAAATGTCCAAACGAGATGTGGTTTCATGGAATTCAATGATTTCAGGGTATGCAAAGAATGGCTATATAAACGAGGCTCATGATCTTTTTCAGAAAATGCCGCACCCGGACACGGTTTCTTGGAATACTATGATTGCAGGGCATACACTTATGGGGCGTCTTGATGAGGCTCTTTGTCTCTTCCAAAAGATGCCCAAACGAGACATGGTCTCTTGGAATGCAATGATTTCAGGATTTGCACAGAATGGGTTTGCTGAGGAGGCACATGAACTCTTTCGGAAAATGCCTAAACCAGACGTGGTCTCTTGGACAGCAATGATCACAGGATATGCGCAAAGTGGGAATGTTAGTGAGGCGTTCAATTTCTTTAAGGAAATGCCTGAACGAGACGTGGCCTCCTGGACAGCAATGATTGGGGTATATGTACAAAATGGGCAAAGTGTGGAAGCCTTGAAGCTCTTCCAACAAATGCAACTGGCAGGTATGAAACCAAACGCAAAAACATTTGCGAGTGTTCTCCCAGCTTTTGCATACTTGGCAGCTTTAGAACAGGGTATAGAAATCCATGCAGAAATAATTAGAGTTGGGTGCCAGTCCGTTGTCTTTGTGGAGAATGCACTTGTAGACATGTATGCAAAATGTGGGAGTATAGAGAAAGCATGCTATTTATTCAACAAAATGCAGCAACGGGATGTGGTCTCCTGGAATGCAATGATTTCAGGACATGGCATGCATGGCTGTGGCAGGGAAGCTCTTGAACTCTTTGAACAAATGTTACAATCCGGGTTAAGACCAGATCAGGCCACCTTGCTTGGCATTTTATCTGCGCTGCCATGCTGGCTTAGTGGATGAGGGCCAGAAATATTTCAAGAATATATGTCAGTGTTATCATATCACGCCGGAAATGGAGCATTATGTATGCATAGTTGACCTCCTTGGCCGTGCTGGCCGCCTTCATGAGGCAGAGGATTTCATCAGCAAAATGCCGATAAAACCGGATGTTACTGTGTGGGAATCTTTGCTTGCTGCATGTAGAATGCATCATAATATAGAGCGAGGAGAATGTGTGGCAAAACATCTTTTTGCATTAGGCTCCAAAAGTGCATCACCTTATGTGCTATTGTCAAACATGTATGCAGAATCTGGCAGGTGGGATGACACTGAGAATGTGCGGAGATTGATGAAATATACAAGGGTTAGAAAGCAACCTGGATCCAGTTGGATTGAAGTGAACAAGCATGTACATGTTTTTGGTATAGGAGAGTGATAACACCCATGAACTAAGAAATATTTTTGAGATGATTGATAGATTGTCCAGGGAGATGAAGGAAGCAGGCTATGTGCCTGAGATGATATATCTGCTTTCTTGTGTCAAGTTGGAGTGAAAGGGACAATTTTTTTGCGACAATGGCAAGAAGCTTGCAGACACATTTGGACTTGTCAATCCGTCCCCGGAAAAACTATTAGGCCTATCAAGAACCTTCATTGTGCTGTGGCTGCCATTCGAGGAGCAAGTGCGTTCTGAAGAGTGTTGATGGGGTAAATGATCTGAAGGATTGTAACCATTACTGTGGTTTCAAGGATTGTTGGCATGAGGGAATTATCTATATCAAGCTGGTGATGAGATAGGCAGGGATTGCCTTCATCAAGCGGCGGGTTTAACTCTTGGGATTTTATCATTCATACTATGATAATGGAGGCACATCTACCATGAATACAATGTATGGAGACAATTTAGAGAGGATTATCATTTTTTACCTTTGGGGTTTACGGTTTGACAGCATGTGCATGTACCCTGGGCATGCTAGAATACCAGCACCTTATGAATGCAGGGTGTGCATTTTAACCCCAAGTTTTGTTAGTGGCAAACAGGGTATTTGAGTTTCGTGTTTGGGGACAATATATGCTTCTGTTTTTTTTTCCTTTCTGTTTCTGAAAAAATGCAGCTTATATCACTCAACAATAAATACATGAGATTGGTTTAAACGGGGACATCTACTTGAAGGTTACTAAAATAAATTTGGGCTGCAATGTGTGTCAAGGGAACAACACACCTTCCAAAGCCCTAATTTGCAGCATAAGACGATACAAAACTCTCTTCAAGAGCAATAAAAGAGAAGAGTGAGTTACGGAATACATCCTCACATCGACACTTCCATAATATCTGCAGATGCAACAAAGAGTCATCATCTCCTAATAAAGCAGTTTTCCAATGAATCTCTCAGGTTGACTGCAGTGCATATACAATATGTGTTAGTCCCAAACAAGAAAGCGGCTCCTCAGTGAGCAATCCATGAAATACCAAGAGACACACGATTCAGATCCTGAAGGAGAGCTCGAAAGACCATACTGTGTGAAGTTGATTCACCGGTTTATCCCCTGAATCGCATCGATTCCAGCACCAATACAGTTTCTCCTAGATTGAGAAATCGGTAGTAATGGGTTTACCATACATCCATAACCAATCTCTGCAAATTGGAAATGGAATGTGCAAATTAAAATTTTGAAGGTCATCGTCCACCATCAGCTCCTGGAGTTCCTGTATTCCAAACCCATGATAATGCAACAAGCCAAATTAGCTTGACATATCATGTCAATTTACCCAAGGTATATGATGCCTGTCCTATAAATCTGCCCATCAATTTTTATTTTTTATTTATTTTTTACTTGGTAACCTCTTTCAAAACAATGTCAGGGGTATGTACCAAAGTAGAGTCTAGACAGCTGATCCGTCATTGTTCAAATGGAGCAACCAGCTAAATAAATTCCTCTCCTATAGTCAGTCCACCACCAATCAAGAGCTGGTGCAATTCTCCTCCAGGTCTACCATATTCTATGTATCACAGGAGAACCAACAATGCTGAAGTCTTGCAGAGCAGCGATGGAATCACGGATGAGAAAAGGTCCCTTTATCCTATGTAAATGCAGGCTATAAGTTATTATGAAATGCAACAAGCATTTCCAAGGCTCATCTGCAAATAAGCAGCACACAATCCACTTGGCCAATAGTGCTGCCTCCTTAATTTCATTTTCATTGGACCTAAATCCCCTTGATCTTTGGAAATGACAGATATTTCACAAGGTAATAGAGGGAGGGATATAACATCTCTAAATTTAGAACAAAGGAATCCCAAAATCAATTTCTCCAAATGAGTGATATGAGAAGAAGAAAACCAGAAAAAAGACATAATAAATATGTAGGGTTAGTAAAATCCTACTAAACACTATCAACTTTGTAAAAATAATATCTTTCACCCCCCTAGCATTATTCTACACACAAATACCTTTCCAACGACATAGGAATCACCTCAATTGGATTTTGTATGCAAAATTTATGCTACCCGTAAGTTGACCACCTTGTTTTGATCACCTTGATTTGAGAGGATGTCACATTTACCCCCACTATTCATGGAAAGGGTGGCTAGCCATGGGATCATGATGAAGAAGCCTTTAACAAAGTCAATATTGTAACTCCAATTAAGAGTTGAAAAAGTCAGACATAAGCATGGTAGGCTATCGAGTTGTGTTATAAGTGGGCCACTAGGAGGAAAAAGGGGTTCCATTTTATCCAAATGCATCTTATTCCATGGATGAACAGAGTAGTAGAGAGTGGATAGAGAAAGAAAAAACTGAGAGGGTTTGTGTACTGTAGCATTCCATGGGTCACATTTCTCACTTTTTCTACTTGCATCCATTTCCATTCAAAGAAAGAGAATGCCGAGGAGCCTCACCTTCTAGCTAGGTTTTCTCTTGAAAGAGTTTTCTAGGTCATATCATATGTTCATTGTGGTTTGTGAGTTTTGTTTCATTATTCTCTATTTTTAAAAATATTTAATCTATTGCATGCATAAACATAGCATAGTCATTAATGAACCTAGAAATCTAAGAAAAATTTAACCCTCATAGTGTAGAGTTCAAATTTTAAGTAGAATTCCATTAGATTTTTTTGTGACAAACTGTCCAATGGAATATCCATGACAATTTACAGATCATATTACCATCAAAATATGTTTCTTTGCATATATTTTGGGAAGTTATAGGTGATACAAATTGGTTAAGTTGAAAGTCATATGACCCCAACCATGACCAACAAATCTATTAATTCTCAAGATCCCACAATGGATAGTTTTGTTTAGCTAGAAGTACAAGTCATAGATATAAATTGTAAAGTGAGCCTCCTTATGGAGGCCTTGACCAATAGTTCGAGCTATTCGAATAAAATGGAGGTTCTAACACAAATGTTAGATTAGAGGGGATATTGGGAGATCAAGAAGAACCAAACAGTCTAAAAAAGACCCTGAAGAGGATCAACCGAGTTTGAGTGTTGTGAACCATTTACAGTGATTGTTGAAGAAAAAAGTGAGGTCGCCATTAAACAATATGAAGGTGAGATTGACGCTTTGAAGTTAAATCATTGGTTGCAACCGTTAGAAGTTTATTTCAATATTTATATATACAAGAAGAACATAAAATTTTGTTTATTTGTCTAAAACTGGAGGCACATGCCCTAACCTAGTGGGAAAGCCACATGGAGACCTTGAAGTTGGAGGGAGATCCTCTAGTGACTAATTATAAGGATTTCAAAACTCTCATAAAGTCACAGTTTTACCCTATCGGGTACGTACAAGACTAGTGGATCTGATGGCATTACTTTCGGTAGATGCATGAGCAAATTGTATAGGAGTACACCATAGAATTTAGAAAGATGGTCATAATTTTGGGTATCTTATCCTTGGGAAATAATTTCCACGGACTTTATGGGAGGTTTACCAACAATTTGGAAGTGTTATGTGTTATACAACCAACACACAAATAGATAGATCAACAACTTAAAAATTATCCTCTTTGAGGGGGAAACCTCTTTTACATTACATAAATGAACAATTCTTTGATGATACAAATTAAAATACCTCCTTTTTATATATAGAAGTCTAAGGGGTCACAATATAATCAAAGCCTACATAACAAGAATAATGTAAATGCACAACAATAACAATAGTGGGCTTCTATGGAGCACAATAATAACAATATGTGGACTATATGGGAAAAACAATAACAATAAGGGGGCTACACTAACAATAACAATAAGGGGCTACACTAGTGTTATAGGGACCTAACATGCCCTTCTCCTTAAAAAAAGTGTTGTCCTCAACGCTTGAGCAGTTTTGGATGCTTTTGTATAAAATTGTCATCTTCCCATGTGGAATTTTTAGCAGGTAAGTTCTTCCACTTCATGAGATACTCTGAAATTGATCAATTTCGTAGCTATGGGGTTCTTGTTTCCGTGACTGCTTCAAGTTCCAATATGATTTTTCCTTCCTCGTCAAGTTCTGGAAATGTTGTTTGAACTAGGAGCTTGTCACCTATAAGCTTCTTTAAGCATGAAACATGGAAAACTAGGTGCATTCAGGAAGATGAAGGAAGCTCCAATTTGTATGCCTTAGTACCCATCTTTTGCAACACCTTGTAAGGAACATAGTACTTTGGTGATAATTTTATATCCTTCTTAGCTTGCTTGAGGGACATTTTTTTGTATGGTTGTAGCCATAAAAATACTTAGTCGCCTACATCAAAACTTCTTTCGATGTGATGCTGATCAACCTGTTGTTTCATTCGATTCTGCACCAAAGTGATTTTATCCTGTAAGAGTTGGAGAACCTATTCTTGATGCTGAATGTGATATTCCACTGCTTGAACCTTAGAATTTTCTCTTAAAGATCATGTGATGGACGGTGGATGATATCCATAAAGTGTCATAAATGGGATCGTTTTTGATGCAGTATGGAAGAAAGTGTTATACCGCCATTCAGCGAGAGGTAACCACTTGAACCATTGTGTTTTTTATCAAATACAAAGCAACAAAGATATCCTTCCAAATATTTGTTCACTATGTCAGTTTTCCCATCAAATTGAGGATGATAAGATGAGCTATGAGCTAATTGAGTACCCAGACAAGAAAATAATTTCATCCAAAAATTACCAGTTAAAATGGGATCTCAGTCGCTTATAATAATCTTTGGGTTTCTATGTATCTTTTGAATTGTTTCCATAAAGGCAATAGAAAATGTATTGGATTTAAATGGATGAGATAATGCACAAAAGCATGCTTAGTTTGTAAGTCTATCAACTACTACCATGATGACACTCTTTCCTTTGGACTCGGGTAAACCTATGATAAAATCCATTGAGACCTCCTCCTAAAGTTGACTTGGAATGGCTAAAGGTTGTAACAGACCCGAGGTCTTAATTGTCTCAACTTTATTTTGTTGGAAAAACAAGCATTTTTCAACAAACTTTTGAATATCAGATTTAAGGTCATCCCAAAAAATTCCTTCTTGACCCTGTGGTAAGTTTTTAAGAATCCATAGTGCCCTTCTAAGGGAGAGGTGTGCAATTCCAAAAGAATCTTTTGTATGAGTTGGGAATTCTTACAAAAATATAAGCGACCTTTGTACCATAATGAATCATTTTTCTAGCTAAATGTATCAAATGCACTGGGATCTTGTGGCAACTTTTGAATGAGTGTCCACACTTCATCATTCTTCTATTCATCCCTTGCTTTGGTTATCCAATTTGGCTGGATAATAGAAATGGCACAAAGAAATTCTTCCCCATCCTCATCCTTCCTTGAGAATGCATCTGCAACAACATTTTTCTTCCCTTTTTTGTAAATGATTTCAAAGTTATAACCCAACATCTTTGTAATCCATTTTTTCTTCTCTTATGAAGATGAAGATAATATTTGTTCCAAAAATTTATATTTAAGAATATCATGATTCGTTTTTACCTTGAAGTGTCTTCCCATTAGGTAAGGTCTCCATTTCTTTAGTGCATGTATTATTACAAACATTTACTTCCCATAAATAGATTTGTGTGAATACTTTCCTTTGATTTGACGACTTTCAAAAGTAATGGGTCTTCCTTCTTGCATTAAAACACCACCAATTCCATTTCCTAAGGCATCACATTCCACAATAAACATTTTTGTGAAGTCTGGCGTAGCTAAGACCGATGCTTGGCACATTGCCTCTTTAAGATATTCAAAGGCCTTAGTTGCTTCTGGATTCCAAGAAAATGTGTCTTTCTTCAGTAATGTTGTTAAAGGTGCTGCTATTCTCTCACAATTATTAACAAACTTGTGATAATACCTTGTCAACCCAAGAAATCCTCGAAGATGCTTTATGGTTGTGGGGATTTTCCATTCCTTAATGGCTTTAATTTTGTTAGGGTCTACCTTAACACTCTCATGCAATACAATATGACCTAGATATTCCACCTCTTGTGCTTCAAAGAAACATTTGGAGGTTTTTGCATATAATTGTTTCTCCTCCAATAGTTTGAGCACCCTGTCAACATGTTGAATATGATCCTTGCAAGACTTGTTGTAGATTAGTATATCATCAAAAAAATACTAACACAATTTTTCTAAGGAAGGATTTGAAAATGGAGTTCATCAAACTTTGAAATGTGGAAGGTGCAATGGTAAGGCCGAAAGACATGACCAAAAATTCATAATGACCCTCATGAGTTCTAAATGTTGTTTTTAGAATGTCTTCACTATTCATTCTAATTTGATGATATCTCGAGTGAAGATCCAACTCGTTGAAGTACATTTCTCCATGTAATTCATCCAACAATTCATCAATGACAGGAATGGGAAATTTATCTTTAATAGTGAGCTTATTGAGCTCCCTATAATTTGGACACATGAACCATGATCCATCCTTTTTGTGCACCAATACTACTGGAGCAGAGAAAGAACTTTGACTAGGTTGAATTATACCGGCCTCTAGCATTTATGCAACCATATGTTTAATTTCACTCTTTTGGGCATAGGGATATCTATAAGGCCTAATGTTTGGAGGAAAACTTCTTTGAATTAAATGAATAACATGATCATGATCATGAATAGGTGGGAGGCCTTTGGAAGTCTCAAATACCTTCGAATGATTTTCCAAGACTTTTTTGAGATAGACGATCTCAATGTTTAAACCTCTAGTGAGCATAATTGTGCAATTACGCTACATTTTGCTTTCATTAGAAGATTTTTCATGCCATTAGAGTTGATTATCTTTCCCAGTTTCCCTGCGATACCCCTTAATTCAACTTCCTTCCCTTCTCGAAAAAAATTCAAGAAAAGTTCTTGAAAATTAAAAGTTATTGTACCCAAACATTGTAACCATTGGAGTCCTAATACAAAATCAGAACCACCCATTGGAATGGAAAGCATTGGAATATTCAATACATATTCCCCCATGGTTAGCTTCATATTATGGCACTTTCCATAACAATTTATAGTTTCTCCATTTGCAACCATCACTTGACACTCTGGTGCTAGATATAGGAAGCAATTCAATTCCTTGGCTATCTTACAATGAATAAAATTATGGGTACTACCTGAATCAATCAACACTATTGCCTTTTTCTTCTTGATTTGTCCTTCTATCTTGAGAGTTTGAGGAGTGGTAATTCCTACTGATGCATTACAAGATGTGGTCACATTCTTTTGTTCTTTCTCTAGGTTCAGTTCCTAGTGTATATCCTCCTCTTTTGACGTTTTTTATTCCTTTTCTTCCTCCTCTTTAAAATCTATGTAAAATAATTTATTCTCGGCATAGTTATGACTTTTAGTATATTTGCTATCACAACTATAACAAAGCCCTTTTGCTCTTTTTTCTTCCAATTTTTGTGGTGTCAACTTTGTATGTCGTGGAAGGCTAGGAGCAACACTTTAATTTTTGTAGTTGTAAGTGGTAGACTTCCTTGTTGCCATAATTTTTCTTTTTTTCTTGCCACCCTAAATGCCTTCTCGAATGAATCATGTTCCCAAAGGAGAACCTCATGTTGGATGTTATCCTGTAAGTTCTTATGAAGACATCAATCCTATTCTCCTCTAGAATATCATTTACCTTTATATTCAATTTTTGGAAGTCCTCAATGTGCTTCACCATTGAACCCTTTTGTTTGAGATTTATCAATTGGTTAAAGAAGGTGTTTCTCTTTGTATCATCATAATGTGTTATCATTTCCTCCATGAAAAATGACCAAGTGACAAGTGGTTTACGAGAACAAAGCCATCGATACCATACAAACCGATTTTGTTCTAAATATAAAGATGCAATGCATACCTTTTGTGTGTTCGACACATCATGTATATCAAAGAATTGTTGCATATGTAGTATCCATGTCATCAGATCCTTGCCATCAAACTTCCTCATAGAACAAGCACAAAGGAAGAAACCAACTTGGATCATGGAAAAAGCATCCCCTAGAACAAGCACATCAAGTACGATTTGACAATTCAGTGAACCAGGAAAGAAGCATCGACTACTCATTTGCGAGTGGTTCCAGAGAATTGCTTGTGTATAACAACCCACTATATGACCCTGATAGAATATCTCATAAAAGATAAAAAGGGGGACCCATCATCTAGAGTAAGAAAGTATGATCATCCATTTCTGACACACAACGTGTTCCGCACATATCATTGTTGTCAGATAATCAATAGAGGTCATTTCAAAATATTTCACAATTACTACCCACTATGCGGGAAAGTGGCAATCAGAGGGTATGCACAAGTATGGTGACGATCGAAAAATCAATCATAAATCGAAGAGACATTTTGTATTGCATCAATCAAGCAATAATGATGGGATATTTAATGCCACTTCTATAAAATTCAAAGAGCGCCCTAGGTTATTAAAAATCTTGCCCGAAATTCCAAGTGATATACCCTGTGACATGGATGATATCCTTGATATACCGAGTCCTGTAATTTCTAATTCTGAACTTTTGGATTTTATTTGAACAAAATAATTATGGGATTACTTTTCCTTGGCGAAGCGGAAGGCCAGGTTAGATGAGGAGGAAATCATAGTCGAGCCTCGAACCAAGGCAAGATTCGATCTCTCTCATAAAACATAGTTGGAAATCCAGATGCATAATATTCGACAAGAAAAGGTTGATGAACTAGCATGGGAAAAAATCTTTGAAGCTTATATTAAATGGGCCAAGATAGGATATTTATGGAATTTTTGGACTAGCCTTCTAGAAAAATCCATAATTTGAGACATTCTTAGCGCCCCCTTAGTTGCAAATCTCCAGCGTATGAAAGAGGAGGCCGCCAATTACCTAGTCAGTAGGTATCATACTGGAAAACTTTGGTTGGATCAAACACATTCCATCTTTGGTACCACCATTCATCTGATAACTCGGCTACAGTATGAAGGAACCAAGGTACCAATCATAACTGATGTGAATAATTGGCTCACAAAGCTCATTGGAGGTGCTTCCAAAACGAATACACAAGATCTGGTAATCAGTCAAGTTCAATACCCCTCATTCAAGTGGATATGCATGATTGTTTCCTTATGCCTTACTACAGCCAGTCGAGCCTCAAACATCAATCTTAGAATGCTTGAAGGAATTAGTGAAATAGGAAATGCTAGTCATGAATACAACTGGGCACATTAGGGGAATTTTGAGGTTTAAAATGGGCCTCATAAGAAAAATGTACAACCAAAATAAACTTTATAAGAAACAATAGGATTCAAGATAATGATGTCAACCATGGAGGATGATTCACCATTTTTTGAGTAAGAAAGTAAAAACATTAAAAATTATTAAAATAATAGAACTACTTTTTCAACTCGTATTTTTAGCTTATCTCCCTAAGGTTTTACTCAAATTTCTAGTGGGAGTAGTCGATGGATGAAAAATTTAATTCCTCATCTATGGAGCACCCATGTTTTCATGTATTTCTCATTTTTCATGTAGAATGGTCCATCAAAAGTATGCAACACAGGCACTCCTTGGATGAGGAATGAAATTATGCATTCAATGAGTGTTTCTGCTCGGAATTTGAGTAAACCCATAGGGACATAAGTTGGAAATACGAGTTGAAAAAATAGTTTTTCTTTTTTCCTTCTAAAATTTGATGATGTAAGCTAATCTTATTTTGTTATTTCCACTATTATTTTATAATTTCCTTAGGAGGCTCAATTTAGACCTCAAAATTCCCCTAATGTACCATGTAACCAATCTTATCAAAACGAATTTCTAATACTATCAAAATTCTGGTAAGGCTATTTATTTTCCTTCTCTGTTAATTTGGATATCTATGAAGTCTAACCCCAGTTCGGGAAGAATACTTCACTAAGAGAGATACACCCTTTATGCACAATTTCATAATTTTTTCTATTAGCTTGTAGGGGAAACCCCAATCTCTAGGTCCTAATGAGATTTTTAGGAACTAGCTATTAAATATACATAACATATCTAATAAATGGAGAGTTCCTCAAAATGTCCATCAAGCCCTCCCCCCTGCTCACATATCCATTTATACCTAGATAATACCAAAGTTTGGTATAACAATTATGCTCAAGTTGGCCCTCAGGAACAACCCTACCAGCCAACTATTGATCATATATTTGAGGAACTGTGTTGGCAGGCAAACACCAACTTCCCCATTCCACATGTAGTTTTTGAACCATCCCATGAAATCATCAACCCCCTGAAAGACGCTAAAGTCGAAGAAGAAGTTAAAGCTGCTCTATATCCGCAACCCTTTAAATTCGACCTGTCAGTACCTGTGCCTAAATATTCCCATACATCTATCTGCAAAGAGTCAGTCAATCCTAAGACCACCTCATCCAAAACCAAATCATCTCGGTGGAAAAAAGTACTCAAAGAAATTAAATTGGATGATCCTAAAAAGTAGCAGCAGTTGCAAGAAATCATTAAACAATTGTAACGAGAAGAGAAAACAACCAAGAATCCTGACAAACCTAGAGCTCCTTCCATCAAGACTCACATCAAAGATGCAAATAAAAATGGATGAAATACTTCAAAAAGTTAGGCATAATGATGGTTATTCTTCTTCTCAATAGTGTCAACATAATGTTGTTACAGATCAATCCCATAATCAATCAAGCCAAACTGTAATGTTAATTGAGACAAACTTAACAGGTAATAGTCCTTTCCACTCTGTGACCTATATCTTAGAATAACATAACTAGTCGAACCATCCACAGTATGAGAAAGAACACTCAGAAGAAGAGAAAATTGACAAAGAACATTCAGAAAAAGAGTAGTTTGAGGAAGAGAGGCCAGAGAAAGAGAAATATGAGAAAGAGTAGTCGAAGAAAAATCATTCAGAATAGGGCCACTCAGAGAAAAACCAATCAAAGGGCACTCAATCAAAAAAGTCTCAGTTGGAAATGAATAAGTTAGAGGACAATTAGTCAGAGCTAATTCATACATTCATAATTCAAAGGATAATTCTAAATACTATTCATTTGAACAAACTCAATATAATGAAAGAGTCAGAATATTCAATCAGAAGACAATGGGTGCTTCAACTAAGCACCGGCAAGAAAAAGAAAATGAGGTGCCTACCACTAATACTACAGGGCCTATGGATAATCCATGTAACAAGTCTTTTTCGACCACAAATACAACTACAAGTATTTAGGTCGCATATATCAACCATTTTTTTCACTTGAGGAGGTACCTCGAATTGCGTTCTCACATGTCGTGCGAAGATGGCATCTGTAAGAGGTGGAAACATCCTTTGTGTTGTATTGAGTGAACAATTCAACGTCATAATTTGGCTGTGAGGTTTGACAAGGAATTGCCAATATGCCTCCATTAATCTTTGATAATTTTTTTATCACCTCCCTTTAGATTTTCACCTTTGCCTTCCAGTTTTTATTGAAGTCATTCATATCAGGCAATGACTTTGGGTTACCTTATTTTATCAAGTTGGTGGTGTGCAAAGTGTTATTGAATGCTTTTATTATATTGTTTTCCACTCCTACTTCTCTTTCTACTTCCAATTCCACCTGCTTGATTCGCACATACCAATCTGTGAATAATATATATTTGTGTGTTTCTTCTATTTCTAGTAGATTGGAGTTTCTTCCTTCTACAGATTCTTGCCATTCTATGTAGTCAGATATCTTAGTATTTAAGTCATTGAACTCAATTCTTTGATCAATTTCCTTATCTGTTAATTGATCATTTGTAATCAAATAAGGAGTGATATGGGACATTCTCTGGCAGAATAAATCTTGTTGTTTTGACATAATAGAGTTTAGCTCCAATGCTTCTTTGATGAATTCATCAACAGTAGGGACATCTTCATATTTTTCCATGGCCTCTTGCAACTCTTGGGTTTGCATGTTCTTTACAGAGATGTCTGCTTCGTGGCTTATCTTTAGTACTTCCATACTCTGCTACAATTGGACTATTTGTTCAGTGGCTTGCTTGTTCACATTTGCTTTCTCATTTTCCAATTGTTGCTCAAGATGTGCTATCCTTTCTTCCCTTTCCCTTAACAAATTAGATACTTCAGTGGATTTATCCATGGTGGCAGTAGCATATGCCCCTGTAAATTGCGACAACTTCATAAAATTTTAGCTGGGTTCAAAGGAATATCCCTCCAAACTATATCCATTGTTTCATTCCTTGGTGGGATTTTAGGTGTTTCTACTCTCCTTCTTTTCCTCCATCTTCTTACTACAGCCTTATGTAGTGGGTTGTAGAATATGTCTAAAGGAGGTATTTATGTCACCTTTAGGATAATTTTAGATGTCGGAAATGTAGGAATGATTTCTTTATTTTGTGAACTTGTTCCTTGCTCATTCATTAGCTCCAAATCTAAAATTTCCTGAGTTTGTTGTGGAGTATGATATTCTGTGGTTTCTGGGACATTTGTTGTCTTGGGATTATCTTGGAGCTTTTTATTTAACTTGTCCCATTCTTGCTCCAAATTGGTGCTTTTGCCTTCAGGACCAGTATCCTTAGTTAGGTCACTTATGATCTATTTTTCAGCTGACCTTCTGTTGGATTCTGTTGTAGTCTCTATCTCCTGTGCCTTCCCTATATCCTAGGTTGTGTTCACCTGAGATTCTATATGAGAATTTGGCCCTTCACTGTTAATAGTTACAGTGGGCGTAGGTTTGTCATCAACTCTTAACAAATGTAATGGCATTGTTTCGAGCATTTGATTTCTAAATTCCTGAAACCTTTCAAAGTCATCAGGATTCAAATTCACCTTCACCCAATCAAATGCTTGTTCGAATGTTTCAACTAATTGTAAAAGATCTTTGAATTCATGAGCTTCATGGACATAGGGTTTGGCCTTTAGTGCTGTAGTAACATTTTGTGCTACTTTTTTTGGGTCAAATTGCCTCTTTGGCAGAGTATGGAGCCTGAGGCTCTCTAAGTTTAGTAATTCTTTGTTTACATGGTTGAAGTTTTCCAATAAAAAAGAACCACATTGGATGGGAAAGGGTGGCCATAATGATTTTTTGCTATCTTTCAAGGTCTTGGTTAAGCCCTTCCCAACAGTTTGGTCAGTTATTTCTCTGGCTAACAGTTTGTTGGAGACATACAAAGGGAGTAAATGTGGGTCTTTTGTACTACCATAAACTCTGATATATGTGTACCATTGTTCAAAAAAATACTTGCTTACTACGAGAAGGTATGTAGCGGCTGTTAGGTTCCTATACCAATAGGTTTCATTTTTCATGATTGACTGGAGAAGTGCCAAATATGTTCATCCTTTCCATGTTTCAAAGGTTCCATATTTTAAAGAATTTCACTATGTACAGTTGTTAGACTCTTGTCATAGCTTTTGATTGGCCAAACAGCTTAATCTTGGCCAAGTTCATGTTTGAATTTGCTTGTCTTAGAATAGAGAAGAAAGGTCTATCCAAACAATTCAAGCTTGGCAGATGAGTAGATAGGTAGAGAAACAAAGGAGCCCAACTGCTTAATCTGGGCCCCTGGAAGAGATAATGGTAGACTTAGATAGGAGAGCAGCGAAAAGAAAAGAAAAGAATCAGGGTTTGCTAGTTCAAATGCACCCAATGAAAATGAAGAAAAAATGTTAGGTGTACTAGGCTGAGTAGGTAGTGTTGATGTTGTAGAAGCAGGTTTATGAGCAATTTGGTCCTTTGGAACAGGTTTCGTCTCATAAATATCATAAGGTGCTATGGCAAGGTGGTTACAAAACAAATGGAGCATGACTAATTGCCCTCCTCATTTTTCCAAGAACACTTACTAACATCCCCCCTAGGACAATGAGATCTGCTCACTGCCCTTTTTCCACTTCATTTCATGGAAAAAACTAAGTGAAATTGTGTTTTCACCTAGGCAAAACAAGCCACATTTCTTGTGTAAAATGTTTTTATTCCATTTTGCCAAGTTTCCCAAACTGCATAACTTAGTATCTTTTCATTCCCCCATGCCTAAGTTTTTCACTCTATAAACTTAACCTTTATTCATACATATCCATCCCACATATTCATATTAACCTCCTAACTCTATTATATAGCTCCTATATAACATTTTCCCTCCCCTTATTGTATAAAATACATAAAAAAAATCCCTAAAAAACTAATATCCCGACCCTCGGCAATATAGCCATATATTGAAATTCTTTGGTAATTATAGGTTCACCTGGAACCTTATAATAACCCCTTGCGCGCATGTAAATATTGGGTTTCATTTAACCTTCGGTTATATGAATAACAAATCTGCCAAAGTCCAAAGCTAAAATACATTGAAAACCCTGCAAAAAACATTACAAACTGCCTAGATATTATGGTGGGTCCCCGTACTGCGACCCCCGGTGTTTCCCATTCACCGTCGACCGTTGGATCTAGGCTCTCAGATTCGACGGTGCGCAGCCGTATCGCGATTCCCCCAATGCCCGAACTTTATGTTCCGGGAAAATGGTGGTTTTGCCACCGTATAGGGGACACACGTCGCCCACCCGGCTGTATCGCGACCCCCCCGCTCAATACCACTGCTACCCAAAAAGCAGTGCAATAATACCACATACCGCCCTCACTTCCCACCACTGAGGTCATCCTGTGACGTCACATCCACGTCAGCTCCACGTCATTGTTGCCACCTCAGCACCAGGTCATTCGCCACGTCACCTTCCGTACCCCGCTACACGACAAAAAATCTACGTCACGATGACGTCATCACAAAAAGCGCCAAAAAGCCCATAAAGCCGAATTTTATTAAAAAAGCCCGTGAAAGTGATTTTTTTTACCCATTATTATTGCATTGTTTTACGGAACCTATGCATGCATACTACGATGAAATCGCCACCAAACCTTTAGTCTATCACCTCGACCACCATAGCTCGGTGTCCCACTCTGCAAGTCATCACCCAACCGGCGAGTAACTCCAGTCCACTGTTAGAACAGGTATTTATCATAATCCTGCTAAAAAACCCTCTGAATTTCGATTTTTCTCTGTGGAATTGTCCGAGCAACCTAGAAACTTGTTAAAATTCACCCTGCTGCCTACAAATAAATACACCAGGACCACTCTCTTGACCATTTTTTCATCAAAAAACCTGCACATTGCGTACATGTCTATAAAATTCGCCCAGTAAGCCAATAAAAACAGGTATTCACCTGAGTCTTGCTCCCAAGCCCCTTGTTTTGACTTCCCTTTGCAAAATTGCCCACTGAAAGTACTATTTTTCCCAATTTTTACTAAAAAACCTACCAACTCCCTCTCCCTCTGCAAATTTCTCCCATTAAGCCGAGCTCGAGGTCACTCTGGCCTGTGATTGCCAAAGGAAAGGCCCTGAAATTATTTCTACCCATTCCTTGCTGAAAAAACCCTCCAAGCTTCATTCTTTGCTACAAATTTTGCCCAACAAAGTCAAAACAAAGCACTCCAGTTTGCAAATCCGCTGAAAAAAGCCCCAGGGCCGCTATTTTGCCCACTGCTGCTGTAAAGACCCACATTCCAAATAAAAACACAAGGAAATTTTATAAGATGGAATCCCCTACTCTAGCAGCCCTCAATGTGGCCCCTCTCAATGCTCCACATAAAGAACTTGAATGGTACCCCTAGCTTGACAAGGATTCCAGATAATGACAAAAAAGGTAACAAATCTCATCTCCAAGCCTTCTTGAGTCAGAATAGTTACAGAAACAAAGCTGACTTTTGGGATTTGGGAGTCCAATATGCCCATGTACTACCTCCCTTGTGTCAATGTCTTTCCTGACCTCATTCACCAATGCCATGCCAATTATGAGCCCACTCAAAGGGCAGTGATGTCTCCTTCTAGAACAGTTCTATTTTATATCACCCCTAAATCTATAAATGAGATGCTGCATTTTAAGCCAACTGGGCCATTGACTCCTCTTTCCTTGGGATTTCTGCTTGACCAAGGTGCCAAATTACCAAGTTCCGAAATAACCAGAATAGGCAAATTATTTATGAAACCAAATTGTCAACCTCAGGAACCTCCTCCATACCTGGACACATGGTTTAATGAAGAAGGAAAATTTATTATTGACATGATAGCCTACATCCTGGGATTCAAAACCAGTGAGTATGTAGTTGAAACCACTTTGGTCCTCTTATCCATCTTTACTCCAGGACAACCCCTTGCTGTCAGGTATGATTATGCCACCTTCATAGCTGATAAGATCCATGAGCAATTCATGAGCATGGACAGAGAAAGAGTGTTTAAATACACATCATACATATATCATTTGTTGCTCTATTATCAGCCAGATAGTTTTCAAGTTCCCCTAAGAAAATTAGATGTCAAAGGAGAGATAAGGTCTGTAATCTTCTGGACCCTAGTCTTGCATACTACGATGAAATTGCCACCAAACCTTTAGTCTATCACCTCGACCACCATAGCTCGGTGTCCCACTCTGCAAGTCATCACCCAACCGGCGAGTAACTCCAGTCCACTGTTAGAACAGGTATTTATCATAATCCTGCTAAAAAACCCTCTGAATTTCGATTTTTCTCTGTGGAATTGTCCGAGCAACCTAGAAACTTGTTAAAATTCACCCTGCTGCCTACAAATAAATACACCAGGACCACTCTCTTGACCATTTTTTCATCAAAAAACCTGCACATTGCGTACATGTCTATAAAATTCGCCCAGTAAGCCAATAAAAATAGGTATTCACCTGAGTCTTGCTCCCAAGCCCCCTGTTTTGACTTCCCTTTGCAAAATTGCCCACTGAAAGTACTATTTTGCCCAATTTTTACTAAAAAACCTACCAACTCCCTCTCCCTCTGCAAATTTCTCCCATTAAGCCGAGCTCGAGGTCACTCTGGCCTGTGATTGCCAAAGGAAAGGCCCTGAAATTATTTCTACCCATTCCTTGCTGAAAAAACCCTCCAAGCTTCATTCTTTGCTACAAATTTTGCCCAGCAAAGTCAAAACAAAGCACTCCAGTTTGCAAATCCGCTAAAAAAAGCCCCAGGGCCGCTATTTTGCCCACTGCTGCTGTAAAGACCCACATTCCAAATAAAAACACAAGGAAATTTATAAGATGGAATCCCCTACTCTAGCAGCCCTCAATGTGGCCCCTCTCAATGCTCCACATAAAGAACTTGAATGGTTACCCCTAGCTGACAAGGATTTCCAGATTAATGACATAATGGGTAACAAATCTCATCTCCAGGCCTTCTGTGAGATCAGGAATAGTTACAGAAACAACGCTGACATCTTTGGGATTTGGGAGTCCAATATGCCCATGTACTACCTCCCTTGTGTCAATGTCTTTCCTGACCTCATTCACCAATGCCATGCCAATTATGAGCCCACTCAAAGGGCAGTGATGTCTCCTTCTAGAACAGTTCTATTTTATATCACCCCTAAATCTATAAATGAGATGCTGCATTTTAAGCCAACTGGGCCATTGACTCCTCTTTCCTTGGGATTTCTGCTTGACCAAGGTGCCAAATTACCAAGTTCCGAAATAACCAGAATAGGCAAATTATTTATGAAACCAAATTGTCAACCTCAGGAACCTCCTCCATACCTGGACACATGGTTTAATGAAGAAGGAAAATTTATTATTGACATGATAGCCTACATCCTGGGATTCAAAACCAGTGAGTATGTAGATGAAACCACTTTGGTCCTCTTAGCCATCTTTACTCCAGGACAACCCCTTGCTGTCAGGTATGATTATGCCACCTTCATAGCTGATAAGATCCATGAGCAATTCATGAGCATGGACAGAGAAAGAGTGTTTAAATACACATCATACATATATCATTTGTTGCTCTATTATCAGCCAGATAGTTTTCAAGTTCCCCTAAGAAAATTAGATGTCAAAGGAGAGATAAGGTCTGTAATCTTCTGGACCCTAGTCTTCCACCATGTTTACTATTCTCCTTATACTTATTGTGAGTTCATTGATCTATTCATATATCCAGCCACCTCTTTACTGATAACAAGTCCTCTAGATAGACTTTCTGGTGAAATTCAGAGAATTCTACAGCTCTCCAAGAGCTATAGCATAGGTGACTAGTACTTTTACCAGAATCACACTGTGATCCAGATATATGGTTGTGAGCTGTGCCCCTACAAATTGTCAAAATATGTGCCAATGCGATTGTTTTCCCTAGAATACTTCAGAAAATTTATCCAAGCAGATGTAATCCATTTCTGTGAGGCCAAGAAAAAGGCACAACTCAAAATAAGAAATCAATTGGGCCCTTTCACCTTCAATAAAAGGAAAGCCTGGCAAGAGGCTGATGATATTTTAGGGCACAGACTCAAGCTAAAACAGAGTTTCTATTGGGCACCATATGACCCCAATCATTTCATAAGTTATAGGAAAGTGAAAAATAAGCTGCTAGCATATGTTCATTGTACAATCCCTGAAATCCAATAATATGCTAATCAACAAGAATGGCTAGAGGGCACATTATTTGAAGAGATAACTGAAGAAGAGAAATTGGAAAAGGAAATGAAAGAGCTTGAAAAAACACTTGACCTGGACTCTTTTGGACAAGTACCATTCAAGCTTCCCCAGCACATTGGAGGTGATACATCTTTTGCTGAGAGCTCACAGTAAGCACCACAAAAGGCCAGTTCAGCAGCAGCAAAGGGAAATAAAGTGATGGATACAAAACATCAAACAATGGCAGATCAGCCTACCACATCAAAAGAACAGGGTCAAGGGCAAGCTCCCCTAGCTCAAACCAAGGCACCAGAAGCCCCTATGCTACAGACTCCTCAAAATGAGGAAAAGAGCAGAAAGAGAGATAGATAAGAGGATGCCCCTACCAGTGGACCATCAGAACAGCCAGGAGATAAGAGGCGGAGGTTGAATCCCTATTATGAGGAGGAATTTTTGGAAGATACCACAAGCAGCATGATAGATGAGGAAAGGACCGAGCAGAAAACTTCTCCATTACCTGGCACATCAACTAGCTCATTCCAGCAAGAGCTAGAGAGGCAACATAGCGTGGAAGTTTCATCCACCAAGCCTCAAAGCAAGCAAAGCTCAGCTATCAAGAAAAATTTCACTGAAATAAAAGCAAAAAATGATCCAGTAAGGATGCAACTTTATAATCATCTAATGAGGACAGCACCCACCAATCAATAAAGGCTAATGGCTGCTTATGATATTCAGGAAAAGAAAATGATCCTCAGTCATTTCAAGCCCAAGACACAGCAACCACAGTCAGCTGCTGATTATATTAGAACCAATCTGGAATTTTTCTCTAAATATATCCACCCAATTGACCAGATTGAATTACATAAGCAAACTGGGGAGATGGTGTACTCCACCTTGGCAGACAAGGCATTGCTCGCTCACAAACTGCAAAATTCATTACACAATATCTCTGCCCAATTAGAATTGGAAAAGGCTTCCTCCTTAGCTAAGGATGACATGATTAAGTCCTTAGAAGAAATTATCATCGAGCTTGGGCATAATCCTAAGGATGCAAAGGGCATCAAAGCACTAATAAAGAAGAAGGAGGAGGACATTACAGCCCTCAAAAAGCAATTAAAGCTGCCAATTACAATGCATCCACAAATTTCAAAAGTTGCATAGCAGAAAGAAGAGGAGGACATGGTAAGTTTCTAATAAGGATGAATGATAGATTCGCAGAAACAAAGGAAGCATTGAAGAAAGCAATTAAAGAGAAGCAGGAAGAGTCAACCTCCCAGCCACCTGAAACAGCTCCAACATGTACCACTGCTCCCCCCATAGTTACAACAATAATCCCTCCTACTATCCCAGCATCAACAGCAGGTACCTCAACTTTAGCAGCAACAACAGGGCCAGATACCAGCATGGGCATGGAAGAATTAATGAAAGCAGTAAAAGAGTTGGAGGCCCAAATGTCAAAGCTTAAAGAGACAAAATAAAAACTGGCCAAACTAGAGGTAAGCTATGGCAAATCTAAAATAACAGTGGCAGAGAAAACCAGAGAGGTAAAAGCCCTGGAGAATAAGGTAAAATCTTTGAAAAAGATCTCACCTTGCATAAACCTCTTGTAGACATCAAAACAATTTTGTGGACAAAAAATGGCCAGTCTATCACTGACCAATGGCAATCAATTCAAACGATCCATGACTAAATAGAATTGATAGAAAGGGCCCAAGTGGAAATTCAAAGGGCTAGGGCATCATTGGGAAACATGCCTGAGTAGGCCAATAGACTGATCCATTTTTTGAGTACTCATACCAGAGAACAGTTAGCAGCTTTGGAGATCAAGGACAAAACAGACACCATTTTAATAGTGAAAAAGGTGCTAACTATGAGAAATTTTATACAGAATTTGGAAAGGAAGTGCCAATAAATGCATATGGAGATAAATGCCTTCACAGAGAAGTTTACAGTCTTGCAGCAGAAGGGTCTACCCAGTTTATTAACCAGCAATCAAAGATTGTTAACACATGAACAATATGCTCACAGGGTAAACACATATGTTACAAATCAGATCACAGCATTATCAAGCACTTCAGAAGACACAGGACCTCCCTCTGGACAGAGCTTATATGATAAATTGGAAAATTTGTTCTATATTGAACATGAAATAAATTATCTTTTTGAAGTCCAGCCCAACTTCTACAAGTATACTGAAGCTAATGAAACAATAATAAAAATACAAAGACATCAGTTGCCAACAGACCAATGGTGGCAGAGCATGCTGGAAGTTTTACCAAGGTAATTCTGATTTTTCTTTTTATCTACATTTGGTCAAATAACAAGACACGTGGCAGATATAATAAAGATGAGAACAATAGAGGAAGGAGGTCAAGCGAGGACTAGAACGCATTAAAGTGGAATCAAGCACAGATGAAGAGGTCGGGACAGTAATGCAGAAACGAAAAGTAAAGACACAGCTACAAACTGACTTCCTGAGTTGAAAAGTCAAACATATCTTATCGGTTAAAGCAACCAGCACAACAACAATTACTCCTTCATTCATTTCTACATGTATTTCCCTTGTCAGAGTAGGTGGAGGAAGTTATTGCTGGATATCTTATCCACAAGATATTTTGTAACTCTCTTTTATATAAATACCTCCCCAAGAAATGTATTCAGGGTTGGTGATTTTCCTCTCTAGACCGCGCTGTAGCTCGGAGATTTTTTAATACAAAGGCTATTGAAGTTCACTGCTGCTGGACCATCTGAATGTGGATTTCATGTTCTGGGCTCTACTACAGAATTCGTATGTCTTTCTATGGATCAATAAGTTGTTCTAAACTGTGTTTTGTGTTTTCTGTGTTTGCAAATTTCATATATGTTTCATAATCTTAGTAACAGGGAAAAAGAATAGCCCATAACTTGTTTAAATACACTTTGTGTTCAATCTCTGTTGTTATTTATGTTTTCTTCAGAATTAGCATAAAAAGGAATTCTTAGATGCTCCTGTTTCCACTGATTCTTCCACTTTGAAAATTACCAAGGAATTCTTTACTGCTCCTTGATAACATTCATACACTTTCCCTTTGCCATCACGATGAAGGATTCTTAACTGCCCTTCATCCACTGCCTTACATTCCAACAATTTCTAGATTTTAAAATTGTTCCAAAATCGATTATCTTTCTTTGTAGTATTGCCCTCTATCAGAGAAAACACACTCAACAGTTCATCCTCATAGACTCCATTTACCCAATGGAATAAATTGTTTCAGACTTGCATCCCAGATTTGTTTAAAATCACCATCCAACAAACTTAAAACAAAACCCTACACATCATAACTAGCATAAAATACTTAAAAAACAAAGCTAAATTATAAAGAGAGAGCCCTCTGTGGATGCAGTTTGGATAGAAGCTGCATTTAAACGATTGGTTAGTGGTTACCTCGGCCGTATTCCATTTTCTCACAAGTTTTGGGGAACAACCTAAGTGATAACAGCGACTTCGTTAGAAAATTTGGGGGCTTTCTTATAAAAAATCAGTTGATGTAATGGTAAAATAACACCATGGCATATTTTGTAAAAATGGGGTATAAAATGGAATTCCCACATCTGTTTGTGACTGAGATGGACGGGGTAGGGGTCTTGCACAGTCCATTTCCAACCCATGATTGACAACTTAGTACATAAAAAGATGACATCCATGATATAGGCACTCAAATAAAATTGAGGAAGGTTCTTTGTGGAGGTGGATCTCTTTTGACGATATTCGGAAATAGAAGTAGCTAGGTTATCAGATAGGATAGTGGCCCAATTCATTATGTGAGAATTGACACATGCATCTATTGAAGGGACCCATTCTATAAAGAACTTGGTATTGTTAGGCAATCCATACAATCTACATAACATAGAAGCTGCATAGTTATGGGGATTTTCTAAGAAGCTATGGGTTACATACCCATCTTATCATATTTGAATTTGTTTTCTAGGACTCTCCAACTCTGAATCATCTTGAAGGGTTCTTCATTCTGCTTTGTGAACTTGGTGAAGAATGATTTGTCATATATATCTTGAGGGTCAGGAAGATGATACATTTGTTTCAAATATTCATCATTGAATGATCACATCAATTCCATCTTTGAGTTCTTGAATTGTCGTTCTTCAGTACTGAGATTTTACACCACCCATCTAATCATATCAGTGTATGGGAGTATCTTGGCTCTTTTTCTTATTCTGTGAAGAAAAGAGCAAGAAGCATATTTGAATTGAACTCTCGGGGGTTTATTGAGTTTGTTGTTGCCTTGGTGACAATAATTTTAGGTCGCTCATCTTCAAGTCTATTGTAGATGACTTGCCATTCCGTTGCTCCTCCATTGGCATTACAAACTGTATCAGCAAATATGGGCAACATTTCTGAAACCTCAAACTCTGAAATTCTCTACTGTTTCTGCTTTTGCATTACCTTCCGTAATGACATCTCTTTTGAAGTTTTCCTGAAATGAAAGAGAGATATATCAGTGCACACAATAGAGGGCAATAAAGGCTGAGAGCACTTTAAAATGACTTTGAATCATGGGAATATTTTGAATACGATTTCTGTGTTAACTAACCATAACTTGAAAACATCAATTTCTCTCCTCGAGCTGCTAAACATTAATTACTCATTCAAACCACTTAATATTTCATTAAAGATAAGTAACTTCCAA
The DNA here is from genome assembly GCA_000404065.3 of Pinus taeda. Taxonomy (NCBI): domain Eukaryota; kingdom Viridiplantae; phylum Streptophyta; class Pinopsida; order Pinales; family Pinaceae; genus Pinus; species Pinus taeda. The sequence continues at coordinate 185,029 of APFE030441543.1, read as the reverse complement.
TGCTTCATGCCTTACGTGCCGTGTCATGACTTTCAAACGTTGCAATATAGTGTTTCTTGGAGGAAATGCGAAATGCGATTGTGAAAATCGCAATATCGCATTTCACAAATTTTTAAGGGATGACACTATGGCATGCTTTATTAATTTGCGACTTGCGAAGTGCGATGGCATGTTCTTAAGGTGTTGTGATCGGAAAATTGTAGCAGGGGCTTTATCGCATATCACATTTCAGGATTTTCTTTAGGATGTTTATAATTGTCGCATGGAAATGTAAAATGCAATTGTGAAAATCGCAATATCACATTTCGCAATTTTTTAAGGGGTGACACAATGGCATGCTTTATTAATTTGCGACTTGCGAAGTGCGATCGTGTGTTCTTAAGGTGTTGTGATCGGAAAATTGCAGTGGGGGCTTTATCGCATATCACATTTTAGGATTTTCTTTAGGATGTTTATAATTGTCACATGGAAAACTGTAAAATGCGATTTGCGATAAAAGCTCTGAGTATTCTAAAGGTTTTAAGGCAATTTGTAGAGTTAGTATTTATTTTCAAAG
>APFE030441543.1:142601-165563 GCA_000404065.3 Pinus taeda | reverse complement strand
AATTATATCTATGTGCAATATGTGCATTTTTGGTCAAATGTTTAAAATTATTTTAGTGACAATTATTTTAAGTGTATTGAAGTATTAATTAACGATATATAAATATATAAAAAGCTGTTACTTGAAAATATTAATTTTATTATACTTTTAACTTCTCAAAAAAAATCATTATGAAAAAAACATTGCCAAAAAAAAAGAGCTCAGGCCTCAAAAACCTTTAAAAAGTGAACACTTTTGGACAAAAAACAAGAAGAGGAATAAAACAAATTAAAATATGGTAAATAACCAACATTTTTAAAAATTTGTGCAAACTTAGGACATAAAAATATTTAAGTGTCAAAAATATGCCCCAAAAAAAATGCATCAACGCTTTTCAAAATCTGCGTGAAAATCGCCAATATTTCAAAAAATTTATCCATACTTAATACATAAGAAAATTTAAAGTGTAAAAAACAAACTCAAATAAAAAAAACACATCAACACTTTTCAAAATCTGTATGAAAATCACCATCATTTCAAAAAAAATTATCCATACTTAATACATAAGAAAATTTAAAGTGTAAAAGATAAACCCAAATAAAAAAAAGGGTTGCATTGACACTTTTAAAATTGACATAAAAATTACTAAGATTTAAAAAAATGTGCATACTTAATATAAAAAAGGGTTGACTAACATTTTAAAAAAATGTGCATACTCAATACATAAGAAAATTTAAAGTGTCAAAAATATGCTTTAAAAAAGGTGTATTTTGAATCAATGCTTTTCAAAATTAAATGATTTTTTGCTACCTCACTTACCATCCATAGATTTGTTAAAACTAGCATAGATCCATCTTAAATATGGATCTAACATGAGCCGAGAGGGATCCAATTTCTTCACTTGCAAATTTTTTTATGAGCATACATTATTTAAATGTTTTGTATAGTTATTTAATTTTTTTATTTTTTTTTGCTGACATGAGCAGAATTTCAACTTTGATGATGAATGAACAGGGTTACACATACATTAAAACCAGAAGCAACAAATTATAAAACATAAACACAATGTTTTATCTTGGAAAACTCCAATCTTGTAGAAAAACTAGCTAATAGAATTCTATTAGTGTACTTGGCCAAGTGAGCCTTAACCCCTCATCTCCCATGGCCCATTACATTGAAATTTTCCCAAACTTTTTAAAGGCTTGATTACATGCATTCCACAGGGACAAAACCATATGCCCAAAAATACCACCATAGACCAAGTAACTTTAATGCTTTCGCCCAATCAAGTTTTACCTAACAATCCCCCTTAAAACTTCCCTGGCCCATTACATTGAAAATTTTCCAAGCTTTTTAAAAGCTTGATTACATGCATTCCACAGGAACAAAACCATGTGCCCAAAACTACCACCTAGGTCTAACTCCAGACTTTACTAATAATTTTCAAGGGGTAGACATGCCTTACCCAAGTATTATACTAGGGTGTCAATTTACATGTACTAAATTTTTAACACCATTATAAAATAATAATTTTGTTTTTCATTGTTGCTAACTTTTGTGCTTGTTCTCTCTATCAACCTAGGCACACCAACCTTTGTCCTAAGCTTTATGCTATGGGCCTCCTCCCCTAGGAGCCTGGATGACATACCCTTTGACATGACACACATCAACACAAACCATACCAATAACCCGATCTAGACCCAAATGATTTGCATTCCATTGCTCATGAATTCATTCTCCTTCTATTCTTCTATTGAATTCACTTTCTTATTATTCCTGTACACATGTGCCTTTTTCACACTTAGCAAGCCAAATAAACCATTGACAACAAAGACATCCCTATGAAGCCAACACTTGGCTCTAAGATTTCCATTAGATTCAAATAAGCAATCTAAAAATAAACTTTTAGCTTTGATACTTTGTTAAAATTAGTGGAGAGAACATTTTACGAAGAGAAATATTAAAACAACTAACAACAAATCACAAAACATAAACACAATATTTTATCTTGGAAAAACTCAATTCGAAACAACTAACTAATAAAATTCTATTAACATCTTTGACTAGCCAAATAAGCATTGACCACTCACCTCCCATGAAAACTTCATTACAGGCCTTCCATGAGCACAAAACCATAAAAAACCAAAACAAATATTCTAAAGTAAATAAATTTGACTCTTACATCTAATCAAATTTTACCTAACATAATTCATACAACTTAACAAAGTCATCAAACTCCATGTACCCATCTCCATTGACATCCATGGTTTCAATTGAGCAGGTCAGTTCCTCTTCACCAGTACACAACATGAGGTTATCGCAGGACTCTCATATCATGTTTGTTAATTAGCCCATCATACTCTTATCGAAGTCTGATTAAATCCTCCTCGATTCCTCTCTATTGACAACATTGTCTGAAACCCTCTCAGCGAAGTTATCCACCAATGCTAAAGCCTTCTCAAAACACTTGAGGTCGAACCAGAGCCTAGACTTCTTAGGGAGAATATATTTGAACAGAAAAGTGAAAAGAGGTAGTAAAGAAAACGGGTCCCACAACTAAGCTCATAGTGTCGTCATCCACTAAAAATCCCACAAATTCTTTGTTCTTCGATTTGCACAATATAATCTGGTTCCACGGAACCCATCAAAACACAATATACTTTAGGCCCTAGGGGTGAGACTTTAACCTAGATTCTACCTAAACTCCTTCCTATGCCTCAACTCTTGAAGGGTGGGCCCATTTACACACAGTTGTGATGGTTCCCACAATGAGCACCTCCGCTTCACATGAATAAATCATTACTTCCCATGGCTGCATGTTTTGTAGTCTCATTCTTTCACTGTTGAATTGAATGCATCAACTAAAGAAATATCACAATAGATCCCTCAAGATATGTCTCAGGATATGGGGAATATGAACGATAAGACTCCAGGGAATGCCCCTTTTGGAGCTTCAGAGCCCAGCCTAAGACGGTTGTTGAACTGGCTTTGTTAAATTAGTTTATATGATTTTTTTTTTATATAGGGAAAATTTATCGTAATTTAGTTGTCAAACCAATAGCTAAAACAATTATCATTAGCTGCTATTAGTAGGTTGACTCATCACTATCATTCAAGAAAAACCACCTCACTTAAAATAACTAGCTAGTGGTCCTTGGGGGCAGTCTTTCACTTAAAGTGAGCTGTTAACCTGGTTCATTACTTTGGAGAAAATAATTAATTAACCAAAAAACAATTTTATGATATTTATTTTAATTAATCAATTTAATTAAAAAAATACATAACTCTTAGTTTATTTAAGGAATAAGTGAAAATGGTAAGCCAACTGGTGATTGTATATAATTCCTACTCTGTACCCAGGTCGTGTTCTGCATTCAACAGTGTGCAGCCAAAATGCATTTAAAAGCCTGCAGTCAGGCACCACATGCTACCACCTAATCTATTCACCACTTCAAATTATGTGACGACAATACTACCCAATGTCAGATACAGTGATAAGCACTGCTCAGTTTTAAATTTAGTGAAATGAGTAAAATACTACATTGCATTGACAGATATAAGACGATTAACTGGTATTACATTGAATTATCAAACGATGATATTTGATTAAATTACATTGTTAGTAGATTTTTATTCATTTATTAGTCCCTACCCTCCGGGCCTGGCAGGGACTATAGTAATCGGTTTTGGTCGGTTACAATTAGTTCGACGCGAGAATCCATAAAACTATTTCAACTTAAAACAAAGTTCTTTCGAATGACACGAAAACCAAAACCATATTTTTTATTTGTTTATGCTTTTAACCAATCAAAAACATGTTCATCTTATTTGGCCTCAGTACAAGGTATACAAGCTGAAAAGTTAGGCTAAAATTGGCAAAAGTACAAGTGATTAGGACCATTTCACGGCTTCATGAACTAATGCTATGTTTCCCTTATCATTAATCTCCTAACATTTAATGTTAGGAATACTTATTGTGTATCATATGTGCTAAACCATGGCTGCTGCCCAGGGTGCCGCGTCGAAATTGCCCTGGCGTGTCAAACCATCGTTGCAGTGCCGTGTCAATTTGCATGAAAGCAACCGACTTTACTTGCCTCCCTTAAAACGCCTTCACCCTTTGCTTCATCTGCAACGCCCCTTGTCCATCGCCATTATGCTTCGCACAGCTCTCTCCACATCCTCTCTTTTCCTCAGGCGGTCAATCATCTTAAAGGCGGTCAATCATCTTAATCAGAACGCCTATTTTCTGCATATTTCCTGTGCAGAGGGCCCAGATCAGTCAGGTTGACATCAAGGTAATTCTCATCTTCTTGTTCTTTTCTACCAGGCCCATTGTTCTTTTGTTCTGAACCTTCTCCACCCCGAGAAGAATGTTGCAATCTCTGAACACACCCTCCATTCATCTTCCCTGATTTCAAATAAAAACGACCATCAAACAGATCGCATTAGTATAAAAATCGACTCAAACACTTTCTGCAGAATGCTGGAATACTCATTAATTATGCAAAAATTTCAGTCTCACAATGTCATATTTTATGTTATAATTGCTACAAGTTAGATATTTCTTTGTTTTTCCGTTTTTCTTCCCCTAGATTTAAGGGCTGCGAGGTAACGATCTCGATTTTTTAGCTTTGGTTTTTTTAATGATATTACAGACATTTCTCCTCTAAAATACTAACTATTTTTAGAGCGGCTTCTCATTTGCTGTTCAAGCTGATCATTCAAGTGAAAATATTGTCCTTAAATAAGCCAAAGAAACTATAATGGATGCGATTAGGCAATTACATATTTCTTCGGTTATGATGCTATAAAACACTTAACATAAGTCTATCACTAAAAGTAGTAGTATTTAATTTATGCTATAATAATGCTTTAATTTATGAACTTCGGTGAAACCTGCCTTATTATGCTACAACTACAATCTGTACCCTGCTATGTACTCATGCATAAAATCCCCACTATAGAAAAACTTGGTTGGTTGTTAGAAAAGATAAAATCTGCGGGAGTGTCTACCGATTAATTAAAAAAAACAAATTATGCAACCCATATACTGCTTCAAAATTCGCAAATTCGATAAAAGAGAATAACAAAACCCAGAATGGAGACAATTTGGCCAAAAGAATACCTCTTTTGCTCATCCGCAGAAAGCTTGGCTTCAAGGCGTTGTGCCAAGTCTTCAGGGTTTGCAGACCGAGTTGGACTTTGAGGCTTAGGCCGAGCCTTGTTTTCCAACCACTCATGAAATTGCTGCAAGTTTTGAAGCATAAATGGTTACTTACTTTCAAAAGTAGCTTAAATAATACTTTGACATATAATGAATTCGTAGATTCAAAATTAATGGTAGAAAGGGGGAACAAAACCCGGAGACTTCCCTAACAAGAATGATTCTGATGCACACAAACTACCATCAAATGTAAGAAGTTAAGAATACTGTGAAATCTAGAAATAAGGTAACTTTACCTGGCGCCTGAGGTCGGCTTCTTTGAGCTTAGCTTCAATTTCTTCAAGACTGAATGGCGTCCTGGGCTTGTTTTCAGGCGCCTCCAAAAGGCGGCGTCTGACCCTCTTCGACACACTTTGAGGCATCCCATTAGAGTCTGTCACGTCTACTTCAAAGGCAATCCCGGCAACAGGGCTTTCGCCGCCAATACCCACAAAATCCAGGCTTGTAGAACCGACCATTTTTCATAAAACCTCCAGAGACACAAAGAACAGGGCACCCAAAATATAATGCTTTGGTCGGAAAAAAATCCCCAATTCTGGGCCAAGAACTGTGCAGAGTACGGCAAAACGAAGATCTAACAAAAGCCAGAGACAAGCTACGGCGATCACAGGGAAATTTGCGCGACGAATATAAGAAAAACTGCAAATAGTTCAAATTGCGATCGAAACAAGATTTTGAGTAACGCGATTTTAATATATCTCTGATTACACGACGCATAGAATTTTGCAAATGGATAGTCTAAGCTCACTGTTTCAAAACCCAGAAATGAAAACTAGGGACGGGATACCACGCGGATGGTAATATGCCCGAACCAACAGGAAATGCAGATAGAGACAAAACCTTAGGACCCACTAAGTTACCTGGAACAAGTATCCATACCCTGTACTGGCAATAAAGACGTACCAGATTTAATTTCCTCCACAGTGCGTTCCAATCCTCCAATTCACCGTCATCTGGTTCACTATTTCTATTTCTACGACCTCGTTTCTTCGTCGTCTTTTGAACTAGAAAACATTGATTAGCAGCTGCAACCAATTCCTCCTAGATCAGGCCTGCTGTAAAAGGGTCTGGTGGGAAGACCTGGGCATGACGGAGTTGAAATACTCGAGCCGTAGATGGGTAACGAGTTACCTGAAGGAACTTCAGTCCAGGTTGCGAAATGGAGGAGTTCGATAACAACAACATGCTATTCGTGAGGCAAAGGCATTAACCAGCAGCAGGTCTACCTTCCGCGGGCTATAGCGCTCTTCGGGGTGGATACGTACACCAGTACTCCGGAGGGGCACGTAGATGCAGTGCAGGCTGGTAACAGTCTCCTTGCACCAGAGGGCGCTGGGAAGAAGGCAATCAAAAAGCACGAGAGTCTGGCTCAGTGAGCATACAAAGGGGTAACAGCCATTAGAGGGAGGCGGGCATGCAAGATATATTACTGCCATCTGAAGGATTTCTAGATGCTCGGTAATGAAGGCAGCTGGTCGATGAGATACGTGGCGAGCGGGCGCCAAAAGGATCATGCATAGACGGAGATGGTTCTGTACAAACGAGTCACGCACCTGTTATAAGAGGATTGGCCCGCCATGTTCTATATTCTAATAGGATCTCTGCATTATTATTTAGAGGTGTAGCCTACCAAATTAATTAATTTTAATCGTTTTTTAAGACACTCGGAGCTTTAAGGTTTTTAAAAGATCACTTTAGAAATTTCCTATATTCAGGGTTTATATTCTAGCTTTCCGTAGATATCGGATGGACAGCCGTGGCTTCTTCAGTGGACAGTGACCGTCGAACGGGTTGTTGTCTTTGAAGTACTACAATCATTTATTGATTAATATGAATCGCAATCAAAGGGCTTATTTTACTAGCTTTTTGATCTTTTCCTGTCTTTTAGGGTCAGTGGGCATCGAGATGGGCCCGGGTAGGTCATAAATCGGTGTGCGCTGGACAGCGACGGGAGTGCAGGCGTGGTTCCTATACCGGTTTGTTGAGAAGCAAACATTTAATATCCCAGTGGCTTAGTTGCCCTTACCTACGGTCCTACAATGGACGCTGAAGAATATGATGTATATACAAGTATTGGACGTCTCATACTGTTTTCAAATGTGTGAACAAAAGGGATGGTTTTAATAAAAAACTGCCTTACACTGAACAATATGATATAAAGTAGTGCGACACAGTGTATGGATTATTGAGGCTTCCATTGGAAGCTTTTGTCTTGAGAGCTACGAAATGGCTGACTCCGCTATTTCTGGTTTTGATCATTACTTGGGACGCAAGTTAGAGCAAGGCCAGGCAATTTTATCCTACTCCAATGTTCCCAATATGATTGTGAGAAACGTTGAGCAACAGCGACAGAAACAAGCACAGATCAACTATCAGCGTTATGCTTCGACTTTTCTTCCAACATTGTCTAATGATATAGATTTATCGACGACAAGTCTCTTCACTATGGGACCTCAGCAATCGATTTTCTCTTCTACCACAAGTATTCCTTCTCTCTCCCGCACCCATAAGAATAACTATGGCGAGGATCCTGCAAATGCAGCGCATGATTTCGTCAGTAGTTTCATCAGAAGCAATAGTAGTATATTAAGCCTGCAGCAAAATTTGACGCGGTTGGTGAGTCAGTTGGACTAGCAGCTTATCCAGCACCTCCTAGTCCTGCCTCTACTACTGAAACTGCTACGGGTGCTGCTTCAAAAGAATCTACTGACTGGTGCTGCTGTAGGCTATAGCTCTGTAGGATACGCTGCGGGCTGGGGCAGGGACTAGCTGCCCCGCAACCCTTCTTATTTTCAATTTATTATCTGCGTGCAACACAATTGAGCGTGGGGCTTCCATCTTCTTAAACTCATGCTTCGTATCTCGAGTTTTGATTTTTTTTTTTTTTCCTGCCAAAAGTGTGGGTTCCTCTGTCATTTGCAGTTTGATATACCCAACAAAAAAGAAAATGCTTGCTCTCATGCCTTCACTCTATAGCAAATATATGATGTTTCCACTTTCTCTTTGGGAAACTGCAGCTTGTAAAATATAAACCATAGATCCATTAGTAAATAGTAACATACCCAGAAAAAAAGAAAATGCTTATTCTCACGCCTTCATTGTAGAGCAAGTAAATGATGTTTGTCGGTTTTTGTGGAAACTGCAACTTGCAAAATATAAAATGGAGATCCGCTAGTAAATAGTAATACAAAGGTAGTGGTTTGTTTTGGGGTAAATTTAGGTATAAAAATATGAGCGGGGACAAATGGGCATAAACTGAGGAAATCAAAATAAAATATAAAAAAAAATGAAGAGGCTGGTCACATCAAAATATTTTCATAATTGAATGGCAGAAGCAAGTTGGGAAGCCATGACAATGGACCATGTTATCAGCAGAGGTAAATGTTAGAATTAATGGAGAAAGTTATAGTTAGTTGTTTTAAGGATAGGATTGAGACTTTAAAATTAGGTCTCAGATCCTACTATCTAGGAGAGTGGGTGAAACTACCCTGTTAGTGTAAAAGCCTATATGTACTAGGTTCTTCTAATTGAAGAGGGTGTGTATTGTGATGTGCTTGGGCACTCTCCAGGTGTCTCACCTGGAGAGCCATTTAGGTAATATATTCATATTTTATCATGGTATCAGAGCTTCAGGGTTGTCAATCCTGTAAGCTTAGTGAAGGGTGCAATTTAGCCAAAATCGTTGCATGGGGGTCGTGATAGATCATTTCGTGAAATTCCACGAGATTTGTACTAGATTGCTAGATTGTTGCATGTACAGGGGGCACTCTCACTGAAATCTTTGTGCCCATCGTAGGACGCCCACAATCACTTGTATTCGACAATCTGTCAAGGTTGTGGCTGGATTCTCCGGTCTTGTTGTTTGCTGGCCAGAAGAGCAACAAACATTGTGGGTCACCATTCAAGAGCCTTTGTAATTTTACGCTGAGGTAGATTGCTTAAAGTCGGGTTTTGCGGTGCATATGGTTTTGACTGGTCAAAGGGCATGACTGTCAACATCTCATAGGCGGACGTAATTGGCGTTGTTGCTGGTTCCTCAACGTCATGGTTTTGTTGTGAGTCAGTGTACTTTTCTTGTTACAGTTGCAGAAAGTTGGATGCATGTGCCAAGAAGGAAGGAGATGTGCGTGGAGGCTCATGGAGTTTTAATTATTTGAGAAACTCAAGTTGTAGGTTGTGGAGATGCCAAAACCAATTGGGTAAATTTTCTTGTAAGTTATTATATGCCACAATGAAAATACGAAAGCCCTTGCTGATCTGAACCTATCTTCAGAAATATATGTTATCAGAAATTGCTAGTTACATATATCAGAATTAGATATTGAAAACGTTTCCAGCTTGTGAGAGGTCATTTTTTTGCTTGTCACCAAAGCCAAGGGCACTAAGACCTGCGTGGAACAGAAGCCACAATCTACAAGGTTCTACAGTTGAAGGGCTGCCAAAGGGAAAAGTTTCCCACTTGCGTGGTAACAGAGCTGTTGGAGCTCGTTAGAGGACCGTGTGGAGGTGAAAAGGAATCTCGAAGCAAGATAAGCTGGACTTTAACAATATGTCTATATGTTTAGATATTTTTTATTCTGATGATGATAATTTTCTCATGTGGGCATTTGGAAGCATTAGCATGGGTAGTATGTTCGAGTCAGAAGAAATTTCAGAAGAAAAATGTGATTCTGTTGATGACCACGAGAATCAAGAAGCACAGTCGGTTGTGCAAGATCCTGAGATTGAAGATACACGAGCTGATCATCAAGAAGGGCGTAAAGAGGAACAAAGTGTTGAAGATAAATGGGATGAGTCACATGAAGCTGATTGTAAAGACGTGGCAGAAGAAGACAACGCTGGAGAGAATTTAAATTGTGATGAATCTCATTAATATTTTTGTGTATGCGGATGTTACATCAATGAATGATGAAGACATCATAACTGACTTTCAGATGGTTGACATCAGAAATAGTGAGAGGGAAAATTCTCCTATCCAGCCTGTCATAATCTTGAAAAGGGCGAGAATAAGAATTCAAGCTTTCAATTATTGGGGAAGAAATGAGGCGAAGAGACATCACTACCTCATGGTGAGGAAAGCAAAGATGAAGCCTCGACTCAAGATGAACAAGCATGGACTCTCAAGCAAAAATACTAAAATGAAAACTCTGTTACCAAGTTTTTTAATGTTTTTAATTGTAAGCCTAGTTGATACTAGACCAACAGGCGTATGTTATTGTTCAGTACCCTTTCTCCATTAAGGGGGAGTGTTAGAATTAATGGGGAAAGTTACAGTTAGTTGTTTTAAGGATAGGATTGAGACTCTAAGATTAGGTCTCAGATCCTACTATCTAGGGAGTGGTCGAAACCACCCAGTTAGTGTGAAAGCCTATATGTACTAGGTTCTCCTAATTGAAGAGGGTGTGTATTGTATGTGCTTGGGCACTCTCCAGGTATCTCACCTGGAGAGCCATTTAGGTAATATATTCATATTTTATCAGTAAAGTCACATAGATAGATGTATTGCACACACACTCACATTGCCTCGAATCACTATAAAACGACAAACTCATATCTCTCAATAATTTGAGTAGAGTGATCTCCAGACCTAATCATATGTCAACCCTAAATGATTATATTTATTATACAGTGATAAAAAAGCTCGCTTTCCATCCCAATCCATCAAGCCACTGCGCAATTTTTATATTTAACAAGCAATATGTACAGTGAGTGAATCATAGCTGCAGGGCTGCCCCTTCATGCTTTCATTCCTAAAATGAAATTCAAATTGAACCCTGATCCCACATCAATCCAATCCTTCTGAAATAATTGTGTTTCTATTGAGCATGGTGAAAAAAGTAGAATTATGTAACGAATGGCGTTTTACAATCGTTTCGAAATGATTGCGTTGTTATTGAGCATGGTGAAAAAAGTAGAAATATGTAACAAAGGGAATTTACAATCCTTTTGAAATGATTGTGTTTCTATAGAGCATGGTGGAAAAAGTAGAAATATGTAACAAAGGACATTTTACAATTCCGTTGCATGGAAGTTGAAACCCTAAAATCAAAGAAAATGTTGCTAATATTAACCTTTAGCATAGTCCAATTAAAGAACTGTCCTTTCTAGTTCAATTGTAAGTTTTTCGTGTGTGTTAAGTGTGAAGCCAAATTCATGATTCTAGATTTTTCTTCACTGCCATTAGTTTCTAGATCTCCAGGATTCTAGATCTTTCTACACTGCCATTCGTTTCTAGATAATTTCATATCTCCATCTGAATCACATACAGGATTCTATGTCCTTCTTCCGACTCTATAAATTTGTAATTTCTCTGGCCAAAGAAAGTAAGCCAAGTCCCAAGCCTGTTATGTAATGCAAAGTGATTTCTGTTCTCCAGTGATTGTTTTATCTATTCCGCTATTTCTGACTGAGTTATCTTGTTGTTTCTCCGTTTGTTTATCTCTGTGAATTATTCTCTACTATTGACGTCTAAGTCTTTGAGTATGGATCCGCTGTGTGTTATGTATGCTCTGGTCTAACAACTGGTATCAGAGCTAGGGTCAAATATCCACTATGCAAGACACTTAGTGCCATCGCCTTGCTTTGGCAGCGTTCATTAAAACGTTGGTTGTTACCTGTGGAGCTATTGAAGGATCTGTCTAGGAAATAGCTAAGGAACACTGGAATTAAAAGACAGTTGCTGCAAGAAAAAGAAGGTCGTGGATCTATGTTGAAACGTGCTGCTGGAGTTTGAAACGTGGAGATCCGTGGAGTTTGGAGTTGAAACGTGGTGTTCGTAAGTTTTTTTCACATCAAGTTTGCACGTATATGTCAATTTTTTTTTCTCAAACCAACATATGTATGTGAGAAATGTAAAATGGTTAAAACATTATATATGTTTTTATATTTATTATGAAACATATATAATTATATGTTGGAATTTTGAAAAGTATATTTTAAAAACGAGTAGGAATTTTGAAAAGGGTATTTTAAAAGGAGGAAGGTCATTATAACTAAATTTTAAAGAGTAATAATTAAAGTTTTATTTTTAAGTGGAGTTTTTTGTGTGAATTTGATTGAAAATGGGGACAACAGTTACATATATGGAGAAGTTGAGTGGGGCTAATTTTTCCCTATGGAAATCACAAATGGAGGATATACTGATTTTAAAGGATCAGTATTTTCCGATTGAGGGCACAACAAAGAAACCCTCATCGATGACAAATGAAAAGTGGAATAAGCTAGATAGAAAGGTGATTACAACAATCCACCATTATTTAGCAAAGAATGCTTATTTCAATGTGTCTGGAGAAAAGACGGCAGAAGGATTATGGAAGAAGCTCTATGATCTATATGAGAAGAACATGGCATCAAACAAAGTGTTCTTGATGAAGAAGCTTTATAATCTCAAAATGAAGGAGGGTGCTTTAGTTGTTGAGCACTTGAACGCATTTAATATTATTACTAATCAACTTGCCTCTATTAAAATCATTTTAGATGATGAAATTAGAGTTATTTTGCTAATGTGTTCTATGCCAGAAAGCTGAGAAAATTTAATTGTAGCTATGAGCACTTCAACAACTACAGGGACCTTGAAGTTTGATGATGTCAGCAACGATTTAATGAATGAGGAGCTGCGATGCGATTCAATTGCGGAAAACTAGGGAGGAGAGGCTCTAGCTCTAGCTGATCGTAGTAGGAGAATGGATCGATGCTGGCAAGGGCGATCAAGATCGAGAGGCCGATCAAAATCAAGGAGAGGCAGAATAATCTGCTTTCATTATGGCAAACTCGGGCACATGAAGAAAGAATGTCGATTCTGGAAGAAAGGACAAAAGGATCAGAGACCGTCCAGTACAAATCACAAGTTATCCAACACAAATGAAGGTGAGACTATTGATGTAGCCACAGATGGTGATGTGTTGTTTACTATTTCAGTAGAGGATGCATGTGTATATACATCTAGCAGTAGCTTTGATTGGATCCTTGACTTTGGGGCATCTCACCATGTAGCCTCATGCAAAGATAGTTTTGTTTCATGTAATCCTGGTGATTATGTTAGGGTGCATTTGGGGAATAATCATTTTTGCGGTATTGTTGGAGTGGGAGATGTCCAGATCAAGATGAAAGATGGACAAGATATATTGTTGAAACAGGTCAGGCATGTACCAAAAATGCGCATGAGTTTAATCTCTATGGGACAACTGGATGATGAAGGCTATTCAACAAACTTTGGAAAAGGAGGTTGGAAAATTAGCAAAGGTGCATTGGTTTTGGCCAAAGGACCCAAGATAGGAACATTATACACATTGAAGACACTGATAGGAAAATCAGATTTGGTTGCTGTCACAAAAGAAGGAAATTCAGTAGATCTGTGGCATAGGGTTTGGGTCACATGAGCGAGAAGGACTTAAAAAGCCTTGTTGATAAAAATTTATTGCCATGTTTGAAATCCTACAATGATGATCTTTGTGAGCATTGTATATATGGTAGACAAAGAAGGGTTTCGTTCCTTAGAGGTGGCCATGACAGAAAGAAAAATGTGTTAGAATTGGTACACTCAGATGTGTTTGGGCCTGTTAACATCAAATCATTAGGAGGAGCATCATATTTTGTAAAATTTATAGATGATGCATCCAGGAAGGTTTAGGCATATCCTATGAAAAATAAAAGTGAAGTGTTTGGAATATTTCAAAAATTCCATGTTGTTGTTGAAAGAGAGACTAACAAATTGCTGAAGTGTTTAAGAACATATAATGGTGGAGAATATTGCTCAAATGCATATAAGGAATATTGTAATAGGTTTGGCATAAAGCATGAGAAGCTTGTGCCTGGTACTCCTCAACAAAATGGTGTCACAGAAAGGATGAATCACACCATTATGGAAAAGGTGCGAAGTATGTTGTCCAATTCTGGTTTGGAGAAGAATTTTTGGGCTGAAGCAGTCAGGACCGCTTCCTACCTCATAAATCGATCTCCAACTACAACCTTGGATGGCAATATCCCTGAAGAAGTTTGGACTGGTAAGATGTTGAATTATTCTCACTTGAAAATCTTTGGATGTGAAGAAATTGTACATATTCCAATAGAACTAAGCTAGATGATAAATCTATGAAATGCATTTTTTTGGGATATGCAAATGAAGATCTTGGTTATCGTCTATGGGATCCAGTCAAACATAAAATTATTAGAAGCAGGGATGTTATATTTAATGAGTCAGAAATGTTCAAGAGGACTATAGGTGAGTTGGAGGTCAAGAAGGTTATTGACAGGTTTAAAGAGCAGCAAGAAAACATACCACCAATACAAGAAAATGAATAACAAATTCAGGAGCATGAAGAACAACAAGTGGAAAATAATGAACAACAAGAAGAAGGAATCTTGCAGGAACCTTTACAGGAGATTCAACCTGATAATGCACCACCACAATTGATTCGCAAATCTTCTAGGCCTCATAAGCCTTCACAAAGGTATCCTCCTTCAAACTATATTTTGTTGACTGATGAAGGTGAACCTAATTGTTTTCCAGAAGCTTGTAAAGTCGAGCACAGTAAGGAATGGAAGAAAGAAATGGAAGAAGAAATGAAATCTTTGTAGGAAAATAAAAATTGGGAGTTGGTAAACCTCCCAAAAAGTAGAAAGGCGCTACAAAACAAATGGGTGTACATGATTAAGCATGAAGGTGATGAAAAGAAGGAGAGGTATAAAGCAAGGTTGGTAATGAAATGTTTTTCCCAAAAAGAAGGTATTGAATTCACTGAAATTTTCTCACCAGTTGTTAAAATGTCATCCATTAGAGTCATTCTTGGTCTAATTGCTGCTTTAGACCTGTTAGCCTCTTGCTGCAGCAGGTTACTCATATTTCATGATTGACATTTCTACAGGCCAAATATGTCATACTTTGCATACTGCAATGCTCCATATTTGCTAACAGACACCAAAGAAGGAGGCCATGAAAGTGTGCTAGTCTTAGTTCAACTAATGCATTCCAATTTTGAAGAGTTATTCCATTTTTGTAGAATTCTCAGCTGAAAGGAGGTCCAAACAGCTTAATCTTGGTCTCCCTAGGTTTCAATTTCCTGTTTTAGAACATAGAGAATGAATAATCTGTCCAAATAGCTTAATCTTGGCAAATTCTTAGATAGGTAGAGAAGCAAGGGTGCTCCAAAGCCTAATCTGAGCCCCTGGATGAAATAAGTGTAGATATAGATAGGAGGATAGTACAAAAGAAAAAGTTGAAAGCTGGGTCTACAAGCCTAAATGCACCCAAACCAAGAGAAGAAAAAATGCTAGGTAAGTAGGCTGGGTAGGTAGTTTGGTGGTTGCAAAATCAATGACTGTGATCAGTTTTGTGTTTTCAGATGTTATATCCATTCAAATCAAATATTGCAAGGCAAGAATCCGTATGGAGGAGCTCAAATCAGGCATAACTAACTTCCCCTTCTACCTCTTCCCTAAATCATTTACTAACTTCCCCTAAAGAGGTCAAGATCTGCTTGATATCTCTTAGTTTCATCATTTTCCATATCATTTTCCTTGGTAAAGATCTGCTTTACTCAAGGAGGTCCATGCTCTCTCTACAAAGTTCTATCTCCCCTTTAAAGCCTAAGATCTCTGAGACTTAGCACTTTCTTGTCATTTTCATATTAACTCCTCACATTATTATGTAAATCCCTATATATTTCCCTTCCCCCTACTAAAACTATGGTAATATTTCCCCTATGTAAATATCCCCTCCCTCTGGTTGAAACATAACCATAAATATCCCCTTGGGAATTGCTAAGTTCACTTGGATCTTAGTAAGAACCCTCATCTCTGCATAAATTTCTATCCGAGGTGTTTGGACTCCTTCCAAAACACAAAAAGCCCTCTCCAAATGCAAAAAAACCACCGCCCCCGCGCATTTCTTTGGAATTTACTAGTGTTTAATTGATAAAAAGCCAAAGCGTCGAAACACATTAACCCGAAAACTAAAGTTCGAACCCACCCGCGTCGTGAAAAATTAAACATTTAACACGCGCGTTGTTCTGCTAAAACCCGTGCTGTTCCTCCTCCCATCCATCGTCGGATCGCCTCCCCCAGATCTGACGGCTCTTATGCATATCGGGCACCCTTTTGTGATGGGTAGTTAACACCCGAAAACTGTCGTACACCGGGACAACTGGCGGCATCCCATTGCATCGGGTCGCCCCTGACAAATACCACCTCCGTACCAAAGGCGATCCGATGCACTCCAAAAACCGCCCTCCCCTCGCGTGACATGAGCGCCACGTCGTCTGCCAAGTTGCCGCCAACTCACCCCTTCCTGCCTGCACCTTGCTGACGTTACCCTGCCACCGTATCTCTGCCACGTCATCACCCCACCGTACTGCCACGTCACCCTGCTGATGTCATCACCATACAAGGGGGTCCCACTGCTGACGTCACCCGCCGTACCACTGAATTCATGCTGACGTCAGCAGTTGAAAGAATGCACAAGTGCAAAAATCAAGCTTCGGAAGCCCGGAATAAAAAACAAAGGCAGTTTTCGATGCTACGGGAAATGGGTTGAAATGGGGAATCTGTAGGGAATCTTTTGATTCCTCAGCCATTTTAGCATTGAAAAAGGCAGAAAAGGCCCAATTTTGCTAATTTTAGCGTATCAAAAGAAAGAGAGAGACCCGGTTCAGAGATTAAAGAGTATCAGAGCAAATGTGAAGCCAAAAACCATGTCAAAGAGTATCAGTGTTGCGGCAAAGTGTATCAGGAAAAATCTGTCAGCGGCCCAAAGCAGGTGAAAATTAAAGACTCTCCAGCAAAGTCAAAGAAAACGGTGAAGCCACTTAAAGTTTTCAAATCTCAGCTACTGCACATTAAATTCGCATAGGATCGGTGCTATACAAGTTCCAAAGCACAGTTATTATAGGAGCACTACATCGAGCCACCAAGCACCTTGTTAACTCACTTTTGATCCAACTGCCTCTGGCGCAGCCCAAAGGAAACTTACTTGCATTCAATTCCATCACAAGTTAGATTTAAATATGTTTTTCCCTGCAAACCTGTTTAGGTCAATGGTAATAAATGTTTTTGGGATATTTTACCTATATATACTGCCCTGAACAATGCAATGAGGGTTGGGTTTTTGTTGGTCAGATATTATGCTTGAGCAGAGACTCGCACTGTAAGTTTGATAACTTCTATAATCAAAGACTGCTTACGAGCTTGGAGAATGAATTATGTACTGTGTATAATGGTTGAAGAGTGACCATGGCATTCCTGTGCTGATACATGACTCAATAAGTGTTTCTTACCTTTGTTTCCCCATTCATATATCATTATCTAAGAAACAGAAAGAAAGATTAGCTTAGAACTTGTTTAATTGCACTCTATGCTCAATTTCTGCTGTTTCTCTATGTTTTTCATCTGTTTTAGGCATAAATATGAATTCCATCTGGCTCATATTTGCCCTTATTCACCATGTATGACAATTGTCGAGGGATTCTTAACTGCCCCTAGATAGAGCTCATTTTCCTTCCCTCTGTTAAGCTGACTGAGAGATTCTTAATTGCCTCTCATTCCTTATAGTTCACTCCATCTCTCTAGCTTGAAGTTTGTTTCATGTATAGCTACCTTGCTCCATATTCCTCTTGTGATCAAGAAAGCTTACCTGCGGTCCTACTCCTTGACTCCATGCCCAATGGTTTGAAACTTATCATTCTATGCATGCCTCTCTGCTTGAAAGCATCTTCCTTCCATTCAAACACCATCCAAACCTAAAAAAAACCCACTGAACCCAATAGCTAACTTAAAATCATCATCAACAAAGCTAAATTATTAAGAGAGAGCCCTCTCTGATTGCAAGTGGGCTAGAACCTGCAATCCAAAGATTGGTTTGTGGTTACCTCGGCTGTATCCGTTCAGGAGCTTTGGGACAACCTGAGTGTTAACATAATGGCGACTCCACTGGGGACCTTCTCAGATAATCTCACAAAACTAGTCTGTAGCTCCGCAGAGGAAGAAACCGACCTTTAAAAGTCTCAGTTGACCCCTGTTCTTAGAAAATTTCCCAAAAAAAAAACTAGAAGCTGGCTCCCAAGAGAAATCCATGCTATACAAGGTCAAATCCAGACCCAAATCGCCCACCTGCATTTGAAAGTCCGAATTTAATCCCTAAGATCATTAGAAAACAAGAGCGACAAGAAGACCCTACTGCTTCTAGTCCTGAAACAGTCCAGCCAACCTGTGTTCCAACCTCTGTCAAAGTTCTATTTCGTTCAACCCCAAGTTCCCCTTGTTCCTCATCCACTTCTCCAGGCACTTCTTCCACACCTCCATTCACTGCAAATAATACCACTACTACTCCTATTTTCTCAGGTGTTCCAGTTGTTCCTCTCATCCCGGTTGTTCCACTTATCCCTGTCAACATGGCTAACAGATATGCACCTTTACACCTACCTGCAAATCCCGGGGCTATGCCTCAGGATTATCAGACCAAAATAACATATTTTGATGGCACAAGTGTCTGCACATCCCTGTAGCATACAAAGAAAATGCAGGATTACTTTGAGAGCTATGAAATTGACGATGATAGTGTTAGAATGAAAATTTTTGTTCAAAGTCCAACAGGCGACGTTAGGACTTGGTTTAGAGCACTTCCAGCCAATTCCATAGGAGACCCAAAAGCCTTATACCAGTCGTTTATCAACAGATGGCAGAAAAAGAAAGACCCCCTGCACATACTATTTGAATATGACAACATCAAAAGAGGCCCTCAGGAGACTGTCTTGGACTATTGTGCAAGATTTAACAATGTTTATAATGCAATACCACAGAACTTAAGACCTCCACCTGATCTTGCTTTATACAAATTCCCTGATGGTTTTGATGCCGAAATGGCTTATTGGTTAAAGGAAAGAGCCCCCCAAAGGCTTGCAAAAATGCAAAATGTTGCTGTTAGTGTGGAGGCAAATATAATTGCCAAAAGGAACAGAGCCAGAGCTGAGAGAAGAACCACCTTCAAGGAAGAACCCTCAGCCTTCGACTAGAAGCTAGATGCTATTATCAGTGGCATCCATAGGCTGGGAGACAGAGTAGAGAATGTTGAGAGGAAAACATCATGGGAAGGACAACAGCCTAATGCCATAAGGAACCCAAATTTAAGAAAAACTCAAAACCCAAACGCTGGAAGGGCTAGTCCCGACCATGATATTAGGCCTCCTTTCCAAGAAAACTATGCAGAAGCATCCACATCCAGTGAGCCAACAGAGGAGACTCACATGAACTTGATAGATTCAAAAAATGAGCAACAAATTTTTCTGACTCAAGAAGACCAGGACCACCAAGATGAGAATCAATTTCAGACTAAGTGTGGTGAGTCTTTTGATTTTAAACAAGGTTATGATACTGTTGTATATGAGGTGCACAAACAATATAAGTTGAGAACAAGGACTATTGATGTCCCTGCACCTAGCAGAACAAAAGAGAGCAAACAACCCGACAAAATTAAAGGCAAGGTGATCATAACAGAACCAACTTATACGACTGTCCCAAACCCACATCAAGTGACTGTAGAGGACATGACAGATGTGCAGCCTTCTATTGACCAGCCTCTGCCTCCTTCTTCCTCGAAAGAAGAGGGGAGCAACATTCTTAGAAATCTTCCCAAAGCAGACATACCACAAGCTGTCATTCATCATAACGCTGACATTCAAAAAGAAAGCACTCTTGACAAGGAAAAATCTACTACGGCTAATGCAAGGATTCCACTGGAGAAACCATTTAACTTAGAAACAGAGATTGGCAAACTTAAGATATCCATCCCCCTCTCTGAACTTGCCAAGCATGATGTCTATAGGCAACAAATTCAAAAGTCACTTAAAATGCCGCAGGTCAGGGATGATGTAAATGTTTTAGATGATACTCCTGAGCTGTTGTTTGGTCCAGAAGTTAATGGGAAATCAACATATTGATCTTTTCCACCCTTTTATGTCAGCCTACACATACATAACAAAATCTTGCATAATGCTATGTTTAACTCAGGTGCCTCACATAACCTTATGCCCAAAGCTGTAATGGAAAAGCTAAACCTTGATGTCACAAGACCTTACAAAGATCTATACTCCTTTGACTCTAGTCAAGTCAAATGTTTAGGCTTAATCAAAAACCTTTGTGTGTCTTTAGTCCAATTTCCCAAGAAGACAATCCTAATGGACGTAGTAGTTGCTGACATTCCCGCAAAGTACGGTATGCTCCTATCAAGATCATGGGGAGCAAACCTACAAGGATCCCTTCAACTCGACCTCTCTTATGCCACTATATCTGTCTTTGGGCAACCAAAGAGACTGTACAGGGAAACACTGATGAAGTATGTGGTAAGTAGTGAGGAAAAGCCCCAAAATTTTCCAATTTACTCAACCCATTCTGATATGGATTCTTTTATTTTATTTAATGATGACACAAGTCCTCCAACTGATGAGAAGCCTTTAGCCTTAGAGCAAGAAACATGCATCAATGAGGAATCAGTTGCCAATACCCATGAATCTGCCACAACAGTCAAGGCAACCAACAAACAAGAAGAACCTTCCGAAACAGAAATTGTAAGTCTACCCAATCCTCAAATAACTGAAACTCTTAATACAAACCAAAAACAAGAAATTACATGGTATCTAGAATTTGATGGTTCTGTCAATAAGTTAGGAGCAGGGGCAGGCGTATGGATTCACAATACACATGATAATCACGCAGAAGGCCATGCCTATAGATTAAATTTCAGATGTACCAATAACATGGCAGAGTATGAGGCTCTCCTCTTAGGCCTTAAATTGCTCAAAGCCCTACGAGCTGCAAAGGTGTCCATTCTAGGAGACTCTGATTTAATTATACAACAAATGAAAGGTAACTTTGTTACCAATGACAATAGAATGAGAGGTTATAGGACTGCTGCCACAGAAATACTCAATTCTTTCAATGAATTCAAGCTTGCCAAAATTTCAAGAGACCATAATATTCATGCTCACAGCCTAGCAACTTTTACTAGTACATGCAAGCTTCCCTTTGAGCCAAATCACCATTTCACTGCTGAGATAAAACCTAGACCCTCCGTCCCCAACAATGTTAAAGATTGGCAAGTGTTTCAAAATGATGCCCAGATTAACAATTTCCTCACTCTTGAGGGGGAATTTTCGAATACAAACGTTGACATGGATGCCATGAACGATTCCCAATAGATAATAGAAGAAAATCAACAGGCTGTAATAGTTGCAACAGCTAAACAAATCCTTAACCCAACTGTTTTTGACAGTGCAAACATACAAGAGTTAAAACATATGCATTTAGAAGAAACAACCAAAGCTGAGGCTGAGTTCATTGACCTAAAGGATAACTTTTTGCCTGTTGGACTGACTCCATTAGAAGACATGTTTGATGATAATGATGTTTCCAAGAAACCAAAAATGGAGCCTATAAATGCTGCCATTGAAGAACATAACATAGGAACAACAGACAAGCCCAAAGTGATTAAATTATCCAAAAATCTGCCTCTTGATCAAAAAGCAAAATATGTGGATTTGTTTAAATAATTCCAAGATGTATTTGCTTGGAGTTATGAGGACTTGAAGTCCTATGACACCTTAGTAATTCAACACACCATTCCCTTAAAACCAAATCAAAAACCATACAAACAGAAACTTAGAAGAATTAACCCCATGCTGCTTCCTCTCATTGAAAAAGAAATAAAGAAAATTTTTGAAGCAGGTATCATTGCACCCATCAGATTTTCTGAATGGGTATCTAATTTAGTTCCCACAAGGAAAAAATCAAGAGAGATCAGACTGTGTGTAGACTTGAGAAATTTAAAGCAGGTCTCTCTAAAAGACCACTACCCTTTGCCCAAAATGGACTATATCCTACAAAGAGTAGTGGGGTAATCTAGAATTTCTTTACTAGATGGATTTTCAAGATTTAATCAGATACTTGTTCACCCGGATGACCAAGACAAGACAACCTTTACCACACCGTGGGGAACATTTAATTATGTTAAAATGCCTTTCGGGCTAAAGAATGTTGGTGCTACCTTTCAAAGGGCAATGGATATTGCATTTGCCAAGGAGATACATGATTTCCTTGTTGTTTACCTTCATGACCTAACCCCTTTCTCCAAATCTGACCAAGAGCACCTTAAGCATCTAAGGCAAATTTTCATGACATGCAGGAGATATGGCGTTTCCTTGAATCCTAAAAAGTCCCTGTTTGCCCTTGAGGAAGGCAAGCTTCTAGTTCATATAATATCAAAAGATGGGATTAGAATTAATCCTAAAAGAATTCAAGCTATCCTCCAAATCCCATATCCAAGAAACATAAAAGAGCTGCAAGCATTCCTTGGAAAGATTAATTTCCTAAGGAGATTTATCCCAAACCTAGCCGAGCTAATAAGGCTATTGAGAAATATGTTAAAAAAGGATGCCAAGGTAAAATGGTCTCTTGAAACCAAGAAAGCTTTTGAGAGTATCAAAACTTCCTTGACTCAAACGCCTGTCCTCACCAGTCCGCAATTCGACAAAGATTTTATCATTTTTTCTTTTGCATCTGAGCACACCATAACAACTATCCTTTTGCAAAAAGATGATCAAGGTAATGAACAGCCAATTGCTTTCTTCAGCCGAGCTTTAAGAGATGCGCCCTTGAAATATCAGATTATGGAAAAGCAGGCTTATGCCCTGGTTAAGGCCATCAAAGATTTCAGAATTTACATCTTATACTCCCATGTGATTGCTTATGTCCCAAACTCTGTTGTAAAAGAT
>APFE030441543.1:89892-141214 GCA_000404065.3 Pinus taeda | reverse complement strand
TGACTCCACCATTATCCAATTCCTTGAGGGCAATATCCTTTCTAGATTTGGCTGCCCTGAGAAAATCATCACTGACAATGCTGCTGCCTTCAAATCCAAAAAGATGACCAACTTCTGCCATAAATTCCACATTACCTTGGGCCACTCTACAACTTACTACCCTCAAGGTAATGGCTTGGCCAAATCATCCAACAAAAGCCTCATCAACATCATAAGGAAACTGCTAGAGGAAAACAAGAAGAACTGGCATAGGAAACTCACAAATGCTCTGTGGGCAGACAGACTTTCAACCAAGAAATCCATTGGGATGAGCCCTTATGAGCTAGTGTATGGCATGGAAGCCAGATTTCCTTCATCTCTAGGCATTCCTACTATCAAAATGTTACAAGAGATTCAGGCTGAACCAAATGACATGCAGATAAGAGTTAATCAAACCATTCATCTTCAGCAAACCAGAGAGCAAGTGTATGACAACGCTCAAAGGTTGCAAGAGAAGCTCAAAAAGATGTTTGATAAGAAAGCTAAAGCAGAGGATTTCTGGGTTGGCAGCAAAGTTCGAAGGTGGGACTCACGAAGAGAGGACAAGGGCAAACATGCAAAATTTGATTTTCTTTGGAAAGGTCCATACATTATCGGTGTTGTGCAAGGCAATAACACATATCTCCTCAAATCTTTAGATGGAAGGACAACTGAAGAAGGCCCTGTTAATGGCCGAATGGTAAAACATTACCATGATCCCTTTTGATTGAGAAAAAACAGGCAGTGTTATTTTCTGTACATAAATGTTTGTATATATCATAAATTTATTTTATTTTTTGTAACAGACTGGATGCTAAAGCACGTAGAAGAAAGCAGATAGTGCTTCACAGTTCACTAGCAAATTAGTTAAGGGTAAGTGTTGTTTTCAGTCCAAAATTTCAAGTCGATCTAACAGGCAGCACTAGGAAGTTTCAATGCGCAGCAACAACAGAAGATCAAGGCAGTCTGACCTGCTGTTCTTGGCTTTTCACAAGGAGAGGCCATCCCCAAGTGGAGCCATTGTTAGCCTCCTGCTGCAACAGGTTACTCATATTTCATGATTGACATTTCTACAGGCCAAATATGTCATACTTTGCATGCTGCAATGCTCCATATTTGCTAACAGACACCAAAGAAGGAGGCCATGAAAGTGTGCTAGTCTTAGTTCAACTAATGCATTCCAATTTTGAAGAGTTATTCCATTTTTGTAGAATTCTGAGCTGAAGGGAGGTCCAAACAGCTTAATCTTGGTCTCCCTAGGTTTCAATTTCCTGTTTTAGAATATAGAGAATGAATAATCTGTCCAAATAGCTTAATCTTGGCAGATTCTTAGATAGGTAGAGAAGCAAGGGTGCTCAAAAGCCTAATCTGAAACCCTGGATGAAATAAGTGTAGATATAGATAGGAGGACAGTACAAAAGAAAAAGTTGAAAGCTGGGTCTGCAAGCCTAAATGCACCCAAACCAAGAGAAGAAAAAATGTTAGGTAAGTAGGCTGGGTAGGTAGTTTGGTGGTTGTAGAATCAATGATTGTGATCAGTTTTGTGTTTTGAAATGTTATATCCATTCAAATCAAATATTGCAAGGCAAGAATCCGTATGGAGGAGCTCAAATCAGGCATAACTAACTTCCCCTTTTTCCTCTTCCCTAAATCATTTACTAACTTCCCCTAAAGAGGTCAAGATCTGCTTGATATCTCTTAGTTTCATCATTTTCCATATCATTTGCCTTGGTAAAGATCTGGTTTACTCAAGGAGGGTCCATGCTCTCTCTACAAAGTTCTATCTCCCCTTTAAAGCCTAAGATCTATGAGACTTAGCGCTTTCTTGTCATTTTCATATTAACTCCTCACATTATTATGTAAATCCCTATATATTTCCCTTCCCCCTACTAAAACTATGGTAATATTTCCCCTATGTAAATATCCCCTCCCTATGGTTGAAACATAACCATCAATATCCCCTTGGGAATTGCTAAGTTCACTTGGATCTTAGTAAGAACCCTCATCTCTACATAAATTTCCATCTGAGGTGTTTGGACTCCTTCCAAAACACAAAAATCCCTCTCCAAATGCAAAAAAACCACCCCCCTGCGCATTTCTTTGGAATTTACTAGTGTTTAATTGAAAAAGCCAAAGCGTCGAAACAGATTAACCCGAAAACTAAAGTTCGAACCCACCCGCGCCGTGAAAAAATAAACATTTAACGCACGTGCTGTTCTGCTAAAACCTGTGCTGTTCCTCCTCTTGTCCACCGTCGGATCGCCTCCCCCAGATCCGACGGCTCTTATGCATATCGTGCGCCCTTTTGTGATGGGTAGTTAGCACCCGATGTCCGACGGTTTTACTGTCGTACACCGGGACATCTAGCGGCATCCCATTGCATCAGGCCACCCCTAACAAATACCACCTCCGTACCAAAGGCAGTCCGATGCACTCCAAAAATCGCCCTCCCCTCGTGTGACATGAGCGCCACATCGTCTGCCAAGTTGCCACCAACTCACCCCTTCCTGCCTACGCCTTGCTGACGTCACCCTACCACCGTGTCCCTGCCACGTCATCACCCCACTGTACTGCCACGTCACCCTACTGACGTCATCATGCTGACGTCATCACCATACAAGGGGGTCCCACTGCTGACGTCACCCGCTGTACCGCTGACTTCAGCAGTTGAAAAAACGCGCAAGTGCAAAAATCAAGCTTCGGAAGCCCAGAATGAAAAACAGAGGCAGTTTTCGATGCTACGGGAAATGGGCCAAAATGGGGAATCTTTAGGGAATCTTTTGATTCCTCAGCCATTTTAGCACCAAAAAAGGCAGAAAAGGCCCGATTTTGCTAATTTTAGCTTACCAAAAGAAAGAGAGAGACCCGGTTCAGAGATTAAAGAGTATCAGAGAAAATGTGAAGCCAAAAACCATGTCAAAGAGTATCAGTATTGCGGCAAAGTGTATCAGGAAAAATCTTTCAGCGGCCCAAAGCAGGTGAAAATTAAAGACTCTCCAGCAAATTCAAAGAAAACGGTGAAACCATTTAAAGTTTTCAAATCTCAGCTACTGCACATTAAATTTGCATAGGATCGGTGCTACAAGTTCCAAATCACAGTTATTACAGGAGCACTGCATCGAGCCACCAAGCACCCTGTTAACTCACTTTTGATCCAGCTGCCTCTGGCGCAGCCCAAAGGACACTTACTTGCATTCAATTCCATCACAAGTTAGATTTAAATATGTTTTTTCCCGCAGACCTGTTTAGGTCAGTTGTAATAAATGTTTTTGGGATATTTTACCTATATATACCGCCCTGAACAATGCAATGAGGGTTGGTTTTTTGTTGGTCAGATATTATGCTTGAGCAGAGACTCGCACTGTAAGTTTGATAACTTCTATAATCAAAGATTGCTACGAGCTTGGAGAATGAATTATGTACTGTGTATAATGGTTGAAGAGTGACCATGGAAATCCTGTGCTGATACATGACTCAATAAGTGTTTCTTTCCTCTGTTTTCCCATTCATATATCATTATCTAAGCAGCAAAAAGAAAGATTAGCTTAGAAATTGTTTAATTGCACTCTATGCTCAATTTCTGCTGTTTCTCTATGTTTTTCATCTGTTTTAGGCATAAATATGAATTCCATCTGGCTCATATTTGCCCTGATTCACCATGTATGACAATTGTCAAGGGATTCTTAACTGCCCCTAGATAGAGCTCATTTTCCTTCCCTCTGTTAAGCTGACTGAGAGATTCTTAATTGCCTCTCATTCCTTACAGTTCACTCCATGTCTCTAGCTTGAAGTTTGTTTCATGTACAACTACCTTGCTCCATATTCCTCTTGTGATCAAGAAATCTTACCTGCAGTCCTACTCCTTGACTCCATGCCCAATGGTTTGAAACTTATCATTCTATGCATGCCTCTTTGCTTGAAAGCATCTTCCTTCCATTCAAACACCATCCAAACCTAAACAAAACCCACTGAACCCAATAGCTAGCCTAAAATCATCATCAACAAAGCTAAATTATTAAGAGAGAGCCTCCTGATTGCAGGTGGGCTAGAACCTGCAATCCAAAGATTGGTTTGTGGTTACCTCGGTCGTATCCCTTCAGGAGCTTAGGGACAACCTGAGTGTTAACAAGACCTAGAATGTGAACAATTAGATGTAAAAACTGCATTCTTTCATGGTGAATTGGAGGAAGAAATTTATATGGAGCAGCTAGAAGGCTTCATAGAAAAAGGCAAAGAAGGCCTTGTTTGGGTTGAAGAAAAGTCTCTATGGGTTGAAACAGGCACCTCGACAATGGTACAAGAAATTGATTCATTTATGTTGAGACATGGTTTTCAGAGGTTGGAAGCTGACCATTGTGGCTATATCAAGAGGTATGATCAAGGAAAGTATATCATATTATTGTTATATGTGGATGACATGTTGATTGTTGGGCATGATAAGAATAAGATCAATAGATTGAAGAAAGATTTGGGTAGAAAATTTGCAATGAAGGATTTGGGATCGGCAAAAGAGATATTGGGCAATGGGCGTGACAGGAAAAACAAAAGGTTGTGGCTGTCACAAGAAAAATATATCAAGAAGGTGCTTGATAGGTTTAATATGAAGGATGTCAAGCCAGTTGGTACACCCCTTACAACCCACTTCAAGCTGAGTACTGAATTATGTCCTATTGATGACAGGGAGAAAGAAGAGATGAGAAAGATTCCTTATGCTTCAGTAGTTGAAAGTTTTATGTATGCCATGGTATGCACACGACTAGACATTGCATATTCAGTGGGAGTAGTGAGTAAGTTCCTTGCCAATCCAGGAAAACAACATTGGCAAGCAGTAAAATGGATTTTGAGGTATCTCAAGGGTACTAGTCATTATTGTTTATGTTTTGGTCATGATGAGACTGTGCTTGAAGGATTTACAGATGCGGATTTGGCTAGAGATATGGATACTAGAAAGTCCACTATAGGTTATTTGTATACATTTGCAGGTGCAACAGTATCTTGGGTGTCAAGGCTACAAAGAATAGTAGCCCTCTCTACAACAGAAGCAGAGTACATAGCTGCAACAGAAGCTTGTAAAGAGATGTTGTGGATGCAACGATTCCTAGGAGAGATAGTAATAAAGCAGGACAAGTATGTGTTATATTGTGATAGTCAGAGTGCCATTCACTTAGCGAAAAACCCAACATTTCATTCAAAAACCAAGCACACTGACTTAAGGTACCATTGGATCTGACATGTGTTGGAGGAAGAGCAGTTATCCTTGGAAAAGATCCATACAGATAGGAGCCCTGTTGATATGCTCACTAAGATTCTACCACGAAATAAACATGAGTTATGTAGAGGCACAGTAGGACTTGGTGTGACTTGATGACTCTTATTTGGCTTCAAGTGGGAGAATATTAAGTGTGAAGCCAAATTCATGATTCTAGATTCTTCTTCACCGCCATTAGTTTCTAGATATCCAGGATTCTAGATCTTTTTACACCGCCATTTGTTTCTAGATAATTCCAGATCTCCATCTGAATCACATACAGGATTCTAGATCCTTCTTCCGACTCTATAAATTTGTAATTTTTTTGGCCAAGGAAAGTAAGCCAAGGCCCAAGCCTGTTATGTAATGCAAAGTGATTTCTATTCTTTAGTTATTGTTTTATCTACTATGTTGTTGGTGACTAAGTAATCATGTTGTTTCTCTATTTGTTTCTCTCTGTGAATTATTCTCTGTTATTGCCGTCAGTCTCTGAGTATGGATCTATTGTGTGTTATGTATGCTCTGGGCTAACACTTTCTAGTTCAATTGTAAGGCTTTCATGTGTCCTTTCCCATTCAATGGTAATTTTTCATCTTTTGAACTGGATTACTATTGACAATCATGTTCCATGTTCCATTGTAACCAGTGTCTAGAGATGTTTTTGATCAAATGGTGCAAATTTGCTTCGATGACAAAATATGGTTGGAATTTGGCCATTTATTTTTCAAGACAATTGATGATAGAAGTACTTGAATCAGATTTTTGATGGTTGAAATGGATTTAGCGGCATCAAAAACCTATGAGACACTCAAAATTTTGAAACTCGACAATTATAACCCCGAATTCCCATTTTTTTTTTTTTGGATTTTATTAAAATCTAGCTAGAAATTTCATTGTCTTCTAGGCAAATTTGAAGCCTATGGTTTAAATCTCACTACCAAAACCAGGTGGCAATCACTAGAGATGTTTTTGGTTAGATGTTATTATCAAAATTTAGTGAAGTTAACTAGATTGCTAATTCCAAGAATATTTTTGAATCAAAGGGAAATGAGTGAAAAAATTGACCAGTGCCATTTTTCTAGTGAAAGCTTTTGGTTAAATGTTATTATCAAAATTCACTGAATTTAACTAAATTTCCAATTCCAATAATATTTTTGAATGAAACGGAAATGAGTGAAGTGAAAAAATTGACCAGCAGCTTTCTTAAATGTTATTATCAAAATTTATTGAGCTTAACTAGATTGCTAATTCCAATAATATTTTTGAATTGAAGGGAAATGAGTGAAATGAAAAAATTGAGCTTTCTAGTTAAATGTTATTATCAAAATTTACTGAACTTAACTAGATTGCTAATTCCAAGAATATTTTTGAATTGAAGGGAAATGAGTGAAGTGAAAAAGTTGACCTCATTAATCTCACTCCTATCCATAGTATTCTAGAATATTCCTAAAACTAGTAATGACACCAAATGTTGCAAAGGAAACACACTAAGGCAGTAGCATAGGAAATTGTAGCATAGAAGAAAGAAGATGTGGTAGGTTTGTTGTCATCATTCGAGCCTTACTGTTCTGATTTGAGTACCTTCTGTTACAATGTTCTGAAAGTCTTAGAGTTTGTAAGAATAAAATGCCCTAGTCAATCTATCAAATCCAATGTTGATATTATTTGGTAGTCATTGTATCAAATTCAAGCAAAGTTTTTAGATGCTAAATGATATCCTTCAGAGTGGAAAACTTTCACAATGCCTTTGTGTTCCCTGTTTATTTTCTTTGAGGCCGCATCAAAATTAAACTTTTAATCTCCAATTCCAGGAGAATCAATGAATCTTTACACAAGAATGCATAATGACTTTGTTATATCTCTAGCAAAAGAATCTCAAAATATTATATACAAAATGAAAAAATCATCTTTAGACAAATTTATGAGAAATTTTCCACAACAAATGACAAAATAATGTTTTATATTAATTCCTTAGAAAATTTTGAGGTAAAAAATAACCAACTAGTCACAAATAAACAAAATAGCCACAAATATACTTTTGTTAATTACTAAAACTCAAATGTCAAAAATAGTCTCCCACACATTAATAAACAACATAACCACACATTCACTCCTTATGATAACAACGAGAATACTTCTGATTGCAGCTTACAAAAATGTATTTTTGCATCCGGGGAAGATGATAACAATGAGAATGCTTCTCATTGTAGGTTACAAAAATGTATTCATGCATCAGCAGAAGATAAATTCAATATTCCACTATCCTTAATGGAATCCTAACGATACTTTGCTACATAATATTGAAAAGTAACGATTATTACTTATTGTATGTTCTTCAATGAATTCTCTTAATGGTTGGTTGCCATAGAAAATCAATTCAAAGAAACTTGAACGGTGCTTACACATGTATTTTGGATTCATATGAGTTTCCAAATAAAAGGAAGAAGGTAATTTTATAATTAATGTTCTATACGATGACCTTGATCATAAAGTTACAAAGGCATAAGGTAATACTCTAAACACAGAAATTAAACAATTTAATGAGGGGGGCTTTCACAATATAAACTACTATACCTAACTTAAACATTGAAAGGAGCCTTCATGAAAGTTGGTCTTTAATAGGCTAACAAAAATTTTGTTTTCTCTACCATCTCCATTGGTAACTTCAACAAATGTTTCATAACAACTTCAGACACACTCAACACACTATTATCATCATTAAAAATAATAATATTATCTTGATGTGCAACACATCAAGACATACTATTATCACCATTAGAAGTAACAATATTATCTTGATGTGCAACCCATCAAGTCTTTCCATTGTATTTTTACAGACAGATATATCAATGGATTTGTCTTTATTCACCAACTCCGACCTCTGGAATTTTGGTGTTTGGAATCAATTTGCAAAGAGTCCCACCTGTGTTCTAGTCCATCATCACTATTACATCACTATTGTTAAAATCTACACTCTCAACTATTGTTGAGATTAATGTAGAAATAGTTCAAACAGAACCTTAGATTAGGGTTCAATTCCTATTTTATAAGATTCAATTCAACTTCCCTAAATGTATGCGTGTTATATATATTCCTCATGTAAAGAATGAAGAACATAGTGTGTACTATAGAGGCAGTCTTACAGGTGGTGTTTTACACCTGTACGCTGCTAAGTTGATTAAATAAAATTATTTCGTTGTATTTTTGACATGGTATCAGAACTGCAGGGCTGAGGATGCTTGTACTCTAAGTGGAGAGTGAGGCCGGCGCATTTGAGGCGAAACAGTGCAGGATTTAGCATGATAGTCATGCCAATTTCACTTCTGGCCTTACACGGCTTTTATTAGCCAAAGCGGCACGAGTGGAGTAGCAATAATCGCATCGACTGTGTTCATAGACTGAAGTCTGCTATAGAGCTATAACAAGGGTCTCTTTCACCTCTAGTTACCTTACATTAATATATCAATCCGGGATCGTCTGGTTATTTCAAAGGGTGTCTCAGTCTGAGGCTAGCATTTGCCAGAGTAATGCTTGTAGTACGGATATCCAAAAGTGATGCAAGTAAAGTAATGCAAACCTACAACTTAACTACTTTAAAAGACAAAATCACACCAAGTATTGCATCAGCCAAAGGTTCGGCAGCAATAGCCCATCCTTCTCACAACTGATGAGAATAGATCGGAGGTCTGGGAGCCAAATAGCAGATGCTGGGATCGCTACAGCCTAGGATCGTTCTTAATGATTAGAAATGAAACAACAGATAAAAGAAATGATACTGAAATGGAACAACACATCAGCCAAGGGCTTGGTAGCAATAACACGTCCCTTTCATAGCTGATGGGAGCAGATCAGAGGTCTGGGGATCAGGTAGCAAATGCTGGGATCCACTACAGCCTAAGTCCGTCCTCAAGAAACAACAAATTAGCAATCTGGAAATGGAACAGCAAATAAATGGAACAACAAGTAAATGGAACAACAATTAAATGGAACAGCAATTAAATGGAACATCAAGTAAATGGAACAACAATTAAAAGAAATAATAACCAAATCCTTTAAACTATAGATCTACTCAATCAAAACATCAATCTCTTAATCTGATATAATAGAACACTACTATACGTAACCTGCTTCTGTTAAAACACAAACGACTGCATCTTATAATAAAGAATAGTCACGTTCAATAACCATGTGAAACAGACTTTTCCCGATGACTTGTTATAATGCAGAATACAATCGTGAAGGATTCTATAATAAAGTAACAGTGTCCTGTAGGAATTAATCAATACTTAAAGAATTGATAGAATAACATAGCATCGATATAAAGTTCAAGAACACAAAATAACTTGATCACAACAAAGTATGTAATGAAATATTCTCAAAACATAGCAGATTACTAGATTACTTTTATGAAAAAACCACACGGAAACCACGCGTAATAATACAAGAGCAAGTGTCCTTGAGGGCCAGGCCCTTAGCCTCCAGGGGCACACCGCTTAAGATGAATCCAGGCTCAAAGATGAAAAGTGAACAAGTCTGTATTAAAGCATGCAATAAAAGTATAGAAACTTAAGTCTTCAACAGAACATAAAGATCATAGTCCAGATCTTTCTTCAAAGAAATTATACAATTCCCCGAAATTGATCCGAAATTCCCCCCGTAACCAACAATGCTATCCCTTTTTATAATAGGGACGACGAAGACATCTAGGTACAGAAAATAGGCTAAAACAACGATCCCTCAGGATCCAAGATCCTAAGGGATACGCAGAATCATTAATGCTGCGCTACTTCTTCCTTCTTCTGTTTCGCACTGGTATCTACGCGTCCTGTTTTGGGCTGATCCGTGTTGATCTAGTTCGCCTCCGGTCTCCCGTCACCGGGACAACAGTTAGCTTGTCTTTATCTTTACTCTTTGGATGGCCACCTTTCACTTCTTCACCTTCCTGCACATAGAAACGACGTCTATTAGTGCTTCTTATTAATTTCTCGTATTTCGTTATAAGTTCTTATTATTATATAAGTTTCCCATGTAAAAGGATTTTGAGTTTTCATGAAAAGATACCGAAATGACCATTAAAACATACCTTCCTTGGTACTCCACACACCCCCTAGCTTACCCTTTTTCATGGCCTCATGAAAACATTATAGTTGACATGCAGAGTAGTGAGGTAGTAGGTTGGAGATGGAATCTCGTGTGGAGGCCTACGCCCATGATGAAAAAATAGATGATCAAAGAAGTGGCTCGTCTGGCCCTCGGGCATCTCATACAGGGCTTGGTATCCGGGTGCAGGATGCCAAATGATTAGACTCCTGAACCTATACCCTAACCAGGATGGCCCTGCCCTCAAAATAATTTCACCATAGAGGGGGAATCGATTAGCAGCAAGCTTGAAATTTTCATACTTAAATGGCTCTCGGAGTTGAATGTTTGGATTAGACACTCGATATCGAAATTTGGCTGCTTCAATGGCAGGGTCTTTGATAGAAGAAAAGAACTCAAGCCCTTGCCGAATGAGTGATTCATGCATGGGTCCTAGTGCTTCAATTACCTTGAGTCCTCATAAGATTTCTATGACTTCTCCATAACTGCTCCGGGTCTTTAGGTTCAGCTCTTACCCATAGGTCTAATCCATTTTCTTGTCTCTGAAATGCATTGTAGGCTTTGAGCCATTTAATTTGATTGATTGCAAATGAAATGAATGCTTGTAATTGAATGTCTCCAACAAAAGGACCAGGGTTTAGCTCAGTTTCTTGCTCTAGTACAAGGTTATACAGATAAAATTCACACAATAACCTTTGTACCTTTACCCCATAATGCTTACAATAGTTTATAAAATCATCTATAGTATTAATTTCTATAAGAGCACCTGCCCTAACGGCCTTAATTTTCAATTGCAAGTATCTTTCCATTAGAAACAGGTTATAATTTTTGGCAGGGGCCCTACATGCTAAAACATCACTATACAGAGCACACAAGGTATCCATTTGTTTAATAACTAGATCTAATCTACGGGTTACCTTGGCAACGTTTTCTTGCTCCTTTTGCCATCCTTCGAAGGCTTGGATTTCTGACAGGTTGACATTTCTTAACTGCTGCTGTAATTCCTCATACTTTTCACGGGGGACTGTTTGTTCCCTGAGCCTTTCTGCTTCTTGCTGGGCTTGCTTCAAATGATGGTGAAGGGTTCTTGTTTTTGGGTCCTTTTTCCATGCATCTGTGGAGGCTAGGAGTTGTACTTGAACTTTCTTATTACGTTCCTTGGAATTCATAACCCTTATTACTCCCGAAGATGGTGCCTCTGTCTGAACCACTTTATTATCTATTTCAATTTTAACGCGAACTCCAGCCCACTGCTGTTCCTTTTCAAATGGAACAACAGTCTGTTCTTCTGTTTCAATTGGAATAGTAGTTTGTCCTTCTGCTTCATTAGGAACAACAGTTTGTCTTTATGCTTCATTAGGAACAACAGTTTGGCTTCTGTCAGGGTTTTGGGGAGTGAAACGGCTCCCGGTTCTTCGCCTCTTAATCTTCTGGGGTCTTATTGGTGTGGCCGAACCTTTCCTTGTTGAGGTCCTTACCCCCCTTTGTCTTGCTGTTAGAAGCCTGATCCACTGGCGAAGCCTGACTATCACATTTAGCAGTGTCCCTTTTTCTTTTTGCAATTCCCTTATTTCTCTTAATTTTTCAAAAACAATAGTTCAGTGTTTACCACAGGTTGGAGTGTGACTAATTTCCGGTTTTTCTTCTTGAGGTGGCCGATCCGGGGTAAGAACTTTTCTTGGCTCTGCTGTTTCCTGGGCCAATTCTTCCTCTGCCCTTATTTCCTCCGGATTCCCCTCTGGTGCCTTCTGATCAGGAACGGGTTGTTCCTGCCTGACATCTTCTATTCTCTGCTCATCATGGACGGGTGAAATTTCTATTTCCACTTCTTCCGAGTGAACTTCCTTGGGTGCATCTTTTTCCTGGGTTTCTTCTCTAGTCTGGAGGTTGGATAGATTCAGGGGCTGGCCATACTCACCCATATTGGCCAAAATATTGGCCAATTCATCCTCCCCTATCGGGTTCTATATTGGGCTTCCCCCCTGCTGTTCCATTTCTTCCTCCTGCTCGAGCCGCTCACTCTCTTCCTTCTCGACTTCTTCTTCTTCATCCTGTTCTTCTTCCGTTGACTATTCTTCATCTTCCTCTTCTGTTTCTTCTTCGACGGACTGCTCTATTTCTCTGCTGTTTTCTTCTTCCGCCTCTGTTCCTGTGGACTGTTCTACATCCTCATTACTTTCTTCTTCTGTATCTGTCTCTGTCGATTGCTCATCTATGATTTCTATTGCTTGGCTCGTACGAGCTCGGGGTTTCTTTAGCTCTACTCGTATCCCTGCAAGCCGTGCCGACTTCCTACGTTTTTCTGGTTGTTCAAATGTACCAGCGTCGGGTTGCTCTTCAAGTTGCTTTTTGGCTTGTTTTTCAACTTGCACTTCTGTGCAAGTGTCCTTCTTTCGTTTCTCAGGGCGTTGGGGTGTGCTATCAGTTTGTTTTCATTTTT
This sequence comes from Pinus taeda, assembly GCA_000404065.3. Taxonomy (NCBI): domain Eukaryota; kingdom Viridiplantae; phylum Streptophyta; class Pinopsida; order Pinales; family Pinaceae; genus Pinus; species Pinus taeda. Next base: position 128,408 of record APFE030441543.1, on the reverse strand, counting down.
CTGGGTGTCCAGATGTGGCCGCATTTCCATTAATAATATCAATGAGCTCTTCCCAGCTGCTATGCTGCTGGGTAAGACTATGGCTTACTATCAAGTGAATTAATCCATGGTGTCTAACCACAGATCCTTTGTGCTGTGCCTTTTTCATATTATGTGCAACATCATGTAATAGCGAATTAAGCAATGCAGGTAAATTCACAGAGCATTTTTGTTTTAGGACAGCTAGGAGTTTTAGATGTCATGGTCTTACCACATCTTTTCTGCCCTCGCAAGTAATGTAGCTCTGGACAATTTTTGCCAATTCTGCCCATGGTTCTCCTAGCGTTGCTGGTAGCACCCCCTTTTCGCGAACTGTTAAATTCTATCCTTCATCCGGAAAGATTTCCACAATCTTCTGCAGTCTTTCCTTTTTTATTGTCCATATTGGTCCTATGGCTAATAATCCTGTGACTTTTGCTATTATATCGTCCGTGACCTCTATTCGTTTTCCTCTAATTATAGAGTGTTCTTCCTGCAGGTTTTGTAAAAATTCCTTCGCCACAGTTTCGTTGGACCCCTTTAGGCGGTTGAGGTAAGTCAACCATCCTGCTTTCTTCAGAATTCTGCGGGCTGCAGCTGAAACAGTCAATGTTTGTGGTTCTCTGTGGACTGACCTTCCTCCCATGGATTCTCTTGCAAATTAGCAAAAGGAACAACAACTGTTCGTTGAGACACAGAGAGGCTCGTGGCGAGTTTCTCGTTTAAATTCAAATGCAACGACATATGCAATGGAAATACTTTGAACAACGATTCATGCAGAAGAAAACAAAAAATGGCAAATGATCATACCGTTGAGCCATGCTGCGCTCGAGTACCAGATATTTTCAAATGACAAGCTGACACGTATTTTGGGGAATGATGAGGTTACTACCCCCCCCCGCAATATGATAGGTTGTCCCAGCTGTCAAATGAAGGAGCTGCGTCTGCTTTGTCCACGAGGCCTTTATGGAGCAGCTTATAAAAATATACCATGTCCGCAAAAACAACGTATTACTGGAATCGAGGTGAAAAGGTAGATCGCTTTTAATGCGTGAGAAACTGCGGTGAGTTGATGGAAGTTCGAGAATAGACATTTGCCATAATTAGTGAGTCTCATGCGGTCACTGTCACTAGCTCCGTAATGATTGGCGGTAATAAATGGTCATGCGGTATATGGTTGTGTAATTAAATTATCACGTCATAAGATACAAAACTTCTAATTTCCTTACCCATTGGTGTAAAGGTTACAACTTCAATACCATTAACAGAGCTCTGCTGCCGACAGGTGTCCATAACCTTGGAAGAGTTTTTTGTTTCACCCCGGGAACCATAATCCTTTGTGTATGCGAGGAAGTGTTATATGATGTCAAAACTGTAGGCCACTATGCAGGATTGGTAACCCGTTGGTCATAGTGCCATTCACGAAGAAGGAGCGAATAGTGGACAGGCCGGCTCGTGGTGAGACCTCCTGTTCCAAGGGTTATTTATTTATTTTAGTATACCTCTTGGACCATTTCCCAGGTGTGGTGGCCCTGATGGGAATGCCACTTCACTTCCATCCTAATGATCATGGTAGGCCAGCTCGTAATGAGACTCCCTATCCTGCAATTTTGACAAAACTGCTTGGCTTATCTGCTCTTTTTCTTTCTTGATTTTAATAGAGAACCTTTCCTGTTTATACACAAAGGGTGGTTCAACACTCCTTAAGAGTAGGAATGGTGGAAGAAGCCTGAAAATCCCAATAGGAAGGTATAGACTCTTTGATCTTATTGATGAAATGATAAACATAGATAAAAGAATCAGCATGATAGAGATAGCCAATCAAAATAGAGTTAGTGAACAATGGCAACACAAGGTGATAAATAAGCATATCTTTTCCTTACGTGATTTCACCAATTCAGGGCAGTTACTTATAAGGATAGCGATTTGTGATTTACCGATTCCTGCATACTGTGCTTTTGATTTCATCACATAAGTAGATAGCTGTATTCAAAAAAAGACTCAAAAGATCATCAACATTCTGCATCCTTGAGAAGGAACAAACTATTTCAAATTTTATGAGCAGTACTTTTTCAAGGAAGGGCACAACAATGGTTGTTGATTTGAAAAAAGTAGCTATGGGGGTCATTGGTGACGTTCAGTAAAATCAAACAAGTGTCGTTCCTTTGGATAAAGACCGGCAAGAATCAAAAGATGCTATTCCTTATGGACACAACAAAAACACACAAGTGTTGTTCTTCTTGAGAGAGGAACAACAAAAACACTCAAATGCTGTTCTTTTTTTTAAGGAAGGAACAACAAAAACACTCAAGTGTTGTTCCTTTTGGAAAAGGAACAACAAAAATCACAAGTGCTGTTCCTTTTGGAAAAGGAATAGCAGAAATCACCAGTGTTGTTCCTTTTGGAAAAGGAACAGCAAAAATCACAGGTGTTGTTCCTTTTGGAAAAGGAACAACAAAGATCACAAGTGTTGTTCCTTTTGGAAAAGGAACAACAAAAATCACAAGTGTTGTTCCTTTTGGAAAAGGAACAACAAAAATCACAAGTGTTGTTCCTTTTGGAAAAGGAACAACAGAAATCAAAACATGCTGTAACAATATGTACAAAAATAATTCTAGCAATTATATACAATTTGTAAGGAAAAATAAACTTCTTAGTGAGTTACTGGTGGAGGAGACTTGTCTTCCTCCCTTAGGATCTCCATATCTGTATCTTGGCGTAATTGTTGGCAGAAGGACTCCCGGGTAAGTGGTTTGTGATAGAGACGGACTTGATGGCCGTTTGCCTTAAAGGTGTACCCAGAACCATCAATGGTAATCAGTGTGAGGGTACCATTGTCATGTACTTTCTAGATTTCATATGGTCCCAGCCAACGAGTCTGGAGTTTCCCGGGGAAGTCCTGAAATCTAGAGTCATATAAAAGAGCCCAGTCTCCTTCATGGAAGACTCTGTTTTTGATGAGAGCATCATGCCACTTATCTCTTTGCTGCTGTATCAAGGCAGTATGTTAAAGTGCAGAAAGTCTAATTTCATCTAGCTCATTAATCTGTTGCAATCGATTAGTTTGCGCTTCGGTTAAGTCTAACCCCACTTCTTGTGTTGTCCGTAATGTCCGGATTTCAAATTCTATAGGAAAAATAGGTTGTTTTCCAAACATAAGCTCGTAAGGTGAGTGGCCAGTGGTGCTTCTCCATGTCATTCTATAAGCCCACAGTGCTTCTGGTAGTCTGGTAGCCCAATCGCGTCTATGTGATGCAACTGTTTTGGTTAGAATGGTTTCTATTATCTTGTTGCTGCTTTCTACTTGCCCATTTGCTTGTGGGTGATATGGGGTGGTCATTTTGTGCTGAACATGATAATTTTTGAGTGTTGACGCTATTATGTTTCCAGCAAACTGTGGCCCTCCATCTGTTATTATCTCTCTAGGGAGGCCATAGTGCACAAATAGATGGAGCAAGAACTGTATAACAGATTCTTCTGTAGCTCTAAGCAAGGGTTCTGTTTCAACCCACTTGGTGACATATTTTGTTGCCACTAGAATGTATGTTTTTTGGTTTGATGGTGGGTTGATTGGCCCTACAAAATCAAGGGCCCATCGCTCAAATGGTTCAATGAATATCTGTGGTTTCAAGGGCATCTCATCTGAGTGACTAGGTCGTCCCGCCCTCTGGCAACTATCACATGCTTGGACAAATTTCTTTGCATCTTTAAAAATTGTGGGCCAATAATACCCTGTATGTAAGAATTTATGTGCAGTCCTGCGATCAGCAAAATGTCCACCACATGGTTGGTCATGGCATGCTTTCAATATATCAAAGATTTCATCTTGTTGAACGCACCGCCTGATCTGCATGTCTGCCCCTGTGTGAAACAAATAACCCCCAATCCAAGAAAATTTGGTACTTCGCTAGACAATTTGTTTTCGCTCATTAGGGGTTAGATGTTTTGGTAACTTACCTACTGCTAGGTAATTGGCGACATCAGCATACCAGGGTGTTTGAACAGCAACAGCAAAGAGATGCTCATCTGGAAACTGATCTTCGACTGTTGCTACATCTACTGGTTTTGGCATTCTTTAGAGAAAATCAGCTACAGGGTTTTCTTTGCCAGGTCGATCCTTGATTGTAATGTCGAACTCCTGCAATAAAATCAGCCATCTGGTTATTCTGCCGTTTGTGACAGGTTTATTTGCTAAATACTTTATAGCAGAATGATCTGTGTACAAGATGACGGGATATCTAGTGATGTAATGTCTAAATTTATTGATATCATGTATAACAACTAAGAATTCTTTCTCAGTTACAGTATAATTTAATTCAGCAGGGGATAGCTTTTTGCTAATGTAATAAATAGCGTATGGTTTTCTATCCTCCTCCTAACCAAGGACCGCTCCAATGGTTGTATTTGAGGCATCGGATGATATCTAGAATGGAAAATCCCAGTTTGATCCGCGAAGGACTCGGGCTATAGATACAAGATTTTTCAGATCATTGAAAGCACGTTCGCATTTTTCTGTCCAAAGGAAATCAATATTACCAGTTAGTGCATACAATGGTGCAACAATACGTGAATAATGTTCTATAAATTTTCTGTAATAACCAGAGAATCCAAGAAAGCTACGTACCTCTATTTGAGTAGTAGGAGTAGGAATAAGCAAAAGTATTTGGATTTTGGCTGGGTCTACCTGAATGTCGGCTGCTGAAATATAATTTCCTAGAATAAGTCCTTCTGTCATCATCATGTAGCATTTTTCGTGGCTTAGACAAAGCCTGGTAGCTATACAACGTTGTAGGACTTTTTCTAGTGTTTCCAATGCTGGATCAAACTCTTCTCCGTATGGAGTGAAATCATCCATATATACTTCCAATCCTTCATTTATTAAATCTGAAAATATGCTAAGAATAGCCCTTTGGAATGTGGCAAGGGCATTACATAAACCAAAAGGTAAAAATCGGTATGCATACGTTCCCCAAGGACAAGTAAAAGTAGTTTTATCCTGATCTTTAGGGGCAATCTGTATTTGGTTATACCCACTGAAGCCGTCAAGAAAAGAGAAGAATTTCTTGCCTGCCAAAGTATCCAATACTTGATCGATGAATGGGAGAGGAAAGTGATCTTTCTATGTTTCCTTGTTTAGTTCTCTATAGTCCACACAGATTCTCCACTTCCCATTCTTTTTTGGTACCACCACAAGTGGAGAGACCCATTTACTATCAGAGATGGGGTAGATAAAGTTAAAATCTAAAAGTTTTCGAAGCTCAGATTTTACTACTTCTTTTAGATGAGGGTTTAGCCTTCTCTTAGGTTGTCTAACAGGTTTTGCATTATTTTCTATGTAGATGTGGTGTGTACACAATTGAGGATCAATTCCTTTCATATCGGGGTAATCCCATGCAAATGCATTTTTATGTTTTGTTAAGATATGGATGAGTTTTGTCTCTTATTCCAGTGTAATATTGGCGTTAATGTTTAAGGTCTTCCCAGGTTCGATTTCTACTATTTTACTATGTGCAACCGAGGTGACAGGGATTGTATGGTCATGCACATCATTCAGAGGTTCCTCTTCTGCTTCGTTATCAAATGCTGCTTTTATCATATGACACTGGGTACGAGATGTGGGTTTAGTTTGACTAATAAAGTTACTGATGGCATCATCTTCTGTTTGATTTTTGAACTCTAGTGCCTCTTGTATAGTTAATGGAGATCTAATGTTGTTAGTAAGATATGATACAGGGTGCCTATTAGTTTTGACTATTGTGATGCTTGGCTGTGCTGGGGGATATAGTACTAAGTTCTTAATATCTTCCCCCTTAGTTATGATCATGTTTCCTTGCCGACAACCAATATAGGCATCAACGGTAGCGAGCCAAGGCCTTCCTAAGATCAACGAATGTCCATCTAGTTGGGTTTTAGGGTTTATTATCAGAAAATCAGTTGGGTATTCCCAGGAATCAAATGAAACCATAACATCATGCAGTATACCTTCTGGTCTAACCACAGATCGATCATCCAGTTCCAATAAAGTTGAAGTGGGTTCTGCAGATGTAATTCCTAACTTTTGGCAAGTAGACGTGGTCAATATATTAATTGCAGCTCCAAGATCAACTAAAGCATTAGTTAAAGTTTTGCCAAAAATTTGAACAGTTACTATTAGGTTACCTAGGTCTTCATACTTAATAGGTGTTTCCTTTCCTGATAATAGGTCAGATAAAGTGCCGACTACTTGAACTCTTGGATTATCTATAACATTCCTTCTTGGTATTTTTATGCACAATTCCTTGATAGTTTTAGCGTATATGGTGATATCCTGAATGGCCTGAAGGAATGGAATTTTTATGTACAAATTTTGTAATTCTCCCAGAATGTCGAAATTAGGTTGCTGTATAGGTCGTGATATAACTAGACGTTCTGGGAACGGAGGAGAGGATGTAGTTGTTTTATTCTGAGTTTGTTGTCTGTTTTCATCCTCTTCTTGTAACAATTGTTCTCTAGGTAACTGATCTTCAACCTGAACTGTTTTGTTTTCCTCAGTTTAAATAATATGCCCAGATCTTAGTTGCAGATCATTACACTCATGCAGATCGAGTCCTTCTTCCGGTGTTTCTAAAATTTGAAGTGCCTGGACTGGTCTGTTATTTGGATTGGGGTTGGGCTGGGCTGGGAGTTGTGGTCTCAGATTAGATTGGGGGTTTTGCTGTAAAGCTAGCATTGTAGGTTGAGGGAAAGGGATGTTTCCTACTAGTTGTTGTGTTGGTCTCTACCAGTTATTCTGCCAACCTGAACTTTTTGAAGTGGGGGGAGTCCATTGTGGTGGATATGGGTTGTTCTACCAGTATGGTGGGGGATAAGGAGGATTCGACCAACCAGATTGGCTTGCCGGATTTAGCCATGGGTTTGCAGAAGGGTATGACTGTGATGACCAATTTGGAAATGGGGGTTGAAACTGACTTTGCCATGCATTATACTGTTGAGTATTGTACTACGGATACTGAAAACAAGAAGCTGGGTCTGAAAACATACTAGTTTGTCGTGGCTGCCACTAACGACACTGGTTAAGTAGATATACTACCTCTGGTTCTTCTTCTGCTTCCTTATATACCGCTTTCAATCCAGGTAATGAGGGACAACTATCTGTAGAGTGATCCCTTGTACAAATGGCGCATGTCTGAACTATATTTAATGGACATTCCTTATGGCTATGCTTCTTCCTACACCTGGGGCAGAAGATTGCTAAATTTTGTTCTCCCTCCATTTGTTTCTGCTTAGCCTACAAAACGTCCAATTGTGTAGTCAGTGTTCCTAGTATATCAGTTTTAAAATTTTCAAATAAATTCCCAATTTCCACATGTGTTACTCGTTCGGATGAAATTTTGTTTTCTCGTGCAAATCGATCATGTTCTGCTGGTTTGATTCGTGTACTGCCTCTCGAACTCCTGATACATAAATCAATTATGTCAGCTAAAATTTCTTGATATATATCCCCTTTCCCCATAATGTTTAATGTTTCAATCCATTGTTCTTTCATGCCCCTTATTAATGCTGTTTTCAACACATTATCAGGTAAAGGCAACGATGCATAAGGGGATCTTTGCAGATTATACTGGAAGCGTTCCACGTATTCTTCTAATGTTTCATTTGGTCTAGCTATCATCTGGAATATTTCATCTTTTAGTTCTCTAGACCTACAGTAATCTTGATATTTCTTTAGGAAAGACTCTTTCATTTGTTCCCAGTTATTTATAACTCCACCACCTAATCCCATAAACCATCTTAAAGCTTCCCCCTTCAAGGTGGAGGGGAATAATTTGAGTTTCTAGGGATCAGTGGTGTAATCATACCCCCTGCATAGCACATCAAATTCGAATAATAATGCATCGGGGTCCTCTGATGTGAGTCCGTGAAATGTAGGAATGTGTTGAAGGGGGATTGCTTTTATAGGAGCATTTGCTGCAGAATCCACTATGGGGTATTGTAATGTTGAAGTTTGGGTGTTTGGCGGATTTTGAGCCATTGGATCGAATATATGCCAATACCCTTCCGGAAGATCTAAGAGGGTATTCCTAGGTTGAGGAATGTTTTTAACGGGAACAGTTTTAATAGCACTTCCTCTATCTGGAATTTCTGTCTAAGGAAATAGGGTGTCCTCAATAATAATTTTTACCGCACTTCCCTTGTCGGGGCTACTTAATGGCTGAGTTATCCTCGAAGGAGATCTTGGCTCTCCAATTTCCCCTGTTTCCCCTTCTCCTTCACAAAGATTACTTAGGTTCCCTTCCTGCAGTCGTTCGGGAATACAATTTTCAATTTCTTGAAAGTCCTGTTCGTCAGTTTGACTATGCACCTCAGCAAAGGCTTCAGATGGTGAGCCTGAGGCCTGAAGGGAACTAGTAGGTTGTTTGGAAGTAACTTTCTTGGGTCCTACTGAAGGCTAAGATTCGGCTTTCTTATAGATTTCGTCTATGTATGTCGATCGACCAAGGGTCACCGGTCCCTTAGCTTTTTCTGGTTTTGGTAACGGTTTGGGATTTTTCTCTAGCTTTTACTGCTTAGTCATGCACTCAATTTAACTACTAAGTTTTAAGCAGATAACAACAAATCTGCAGGAAAGCAGGCAAAGGAGCAGGGCTTTTACATGCTCTGCACGTAGGTTCTTACCTTCCGTTTTCAAAATCCAATTCTTCCCTAGCAGGTTTGTACACTACCCTGGAAAAGACAAATGGCTACACTCCTCCCCCGGCAACGACGCCAAAATTTAGAGCTATAACAAGGGTCTCTTTCACCTCTAGTTACCTTACATTAATATATCAATCCAGGATCGTCTGGTTATTTCAAAGGGTGTCTCAGTCTGAGGCTAGCATTTGCCAGAGTAATGCTTGTAGTACAGCTATCCAAAAGCGATGCAAGTAAAGTAATGCAAACCTACAACTTAACTACTTTAAAAGACCAAATCACACCAAGTATTGCATCAGCCAAAGGTTCGGTAGCAATAGCCCATCCTTCTCACAACTGATGAGAATAGATCGGAGGTCTGGGAGCCGAATAACAGATGCTGGGCTTGCTATAGCCTAGGATCGTTCTTAATGATTAGAAATGAAACAACAGATAAAAGAAATGATAATGAAATAGAACAGCACGTCAGCCAAGGGCTTGGTAGCAATAACACGTCCCTTTCATAGCTGATGGGAGCAGATCAGAGGTCTGGGGATCAGGTAGCAGATGCTGGGATCCACTACAACCTAAGTCCGTCCTCAAGAAACAACAAATTAGCAATCTGGAAATGGAACAGCAAATAAATGGAACAACAAGTAAATGGAACAACAATTAAATGGAACATCAAGTAAATGTAACAGCAAGTAAATGGAACAACAATTAAAAGAAATAATAACCAAATCCTTTAAACTATAGATCTACTCAATCAAAACATCAATCTCTCAATCTCATATAATAGAACACTACTATACGTAACCTGCTTCTGTTAAAACACATACGACTGCATCTTATAATAAAGAATAGTCACGTTCAATAACCATGTGAAACAGACTTTTCCCGATGACTTGTTATAATGTAGAATACAATCGTGAAGGATTCTATAATAAAGTAACAATGACCTGTAGGAATTAATCAATACTTAAAGAATTGATAGAATAACATAGCATCGATATAAAGTTCAAGAACACAAAATAACTTGATCACAGCAAATTATGTAATGAAATATTCTCAAAACATAGTAGATTACTAGATTACTTTTATGAAAAAACCACACGGAAACCACGTGTAATAATACAAGAGAAAGTGTCCTCGAGGGTCGGGCCCTTAGCCTCCAGGGGCACACCGCTTAAGATGAATCCAGGCTCAAAGATGAAAAGTGAACAAGTCTGTATTAAAGCATGCAATAAAAGTACAGAAACTTAAGTCTTCAACAAAACATAAAGATCATAGTCCAGATCTTTCTTCAAAGAAATTATACACTTCCCTGAAATTGATCTGAAATTCCCCCCGTAACCAACAATGCTATCCCTTTTTATAAGAGGGACGACGGAGACATCTAGGTACAGAAAATAGGCTAAAACAACGATCCCTCAGGATCCAATATCCTGAGGGATACGCAGAATCATTAATGTTGCGCTACTTCTTCCTTCTTCTGTTTCGCACTGGTATCTCCGCGTCGTGTTTTGGGCTGATCCGTGTCGATCTAGTTCGCCTCCAGTCTCCCGTCACCGAGACAGAAGTTAGCTTGTCTTTATCTTTACTCTTTGGATGGCCACCTTTCGCTTCTTCACCTTCCTGCACATAGAAACGACGTCTATTAGTGCTTATTATTAATTTCTCGTATTTCGTTATAAGTTCTTATTATTATCTAAGTTTCCCATGTAAAAGGCTTCTGAGTTTTCATGAAAAGATACCGAAATGACCATTAAAACATACCTTCCTTGGTACTCCACATCTGCTTGCAAGGTGGATTCCCAATTTGAGAAAAGCAATGATTGCTCTAGATTTCTTCACTGCCAATAGGCGATATATTTTTTACCACATCGTATAGATCTATTGCGCATTGTAGAATAAGTGCTCTTTGATGAGGAGTCTAGGATGAAGAGGAGGCCACCGTGAAGTCCGCGGTGACAAGGTCATTTGGATTGTTGTGGGACTATCGAAATCATAGGTGCATGGAAGCTACGATGGTGAAAGACATTGGATCGGAGGTGCGTGGAGGAAGCTGCTTAGTGAATTGTGCATTGGAGACCCACTGCTGTGTGTTGGAGGAGGTCACGCAGTAATCTATGTGCTGGAGGGGGCTGCACCAGCGCTCGGTTTTCACAGACAGATTTCTGAGTGAAAAATGAGATCGCTGGTATGAGATGTCTTGACTGTGCAAAGGCCAAGATTGCTTGCCTGTAAGCTGCTGCTTCATGTGTTTTCAAAGAAGGGAGAGTGCCATCTCTGTAGGACTGTGTTTTGGGTGAATGCTAGCAGTGTGAGAGCTTGAGGGCGAGCTGTCGATTGGGGTGTGCAAAGATCGAAGGCATGGACACGGAGGCGTTGGTGATTATGGTGATTTTAAATTTGAAAAATTGTGCCACATAATTTAATGTTTAAAGAAATGTCGAAGTCCATTTAAATTTTCATGATTTCAAATGCCTTCCTTTTCTTATATTTCCCTTCCATGATTTAGAATTAAAAAAAACTTATTTCAGGATTTCACGATTTCGAATTCCATGGCTAAGTTTTTTAATTAAAGAAAAAAGGAAGGGCTCTTTAATTAAAAGGGGGGATTGATTTTAGAAGGAAAGAATTTAAGTAATCCTTTCAAAAAGGAAAAGGGGAAGGGGTGATTGAAAAAGAGGGGTTTTTTATCTCAATATGGAGGGGCTCTTTAATTCTTTAATGGAGGGGCAATTATTTTTTTAAAAATAAGGAATTGAAGTGATTTGGACTCAGTTGTGTTTGGATATGGTATTTGCAGTAGTTTTGAAGATCCGGGGTTGTTTTGTTTTTTTTTAAATTGTTGGGTTGAAGGTTTTTTTTATTTATTCAAGATGAATAATCAATTAGCAGAATCTTACCTCAATGAAAACAACAATATTGATGGATCCAATTACTTTGGTTAGAAATTAAAGCTGCAGACCTGGCTTGAAGGACACAATGCATGGAAGATTGTGAACAATGATGAGGTGAAACCAAACCTCATTGCAGGAGGAACAATAGAAACAATCCAAGATTGGGACACGCAGGAGACTAAGGAGAGACTGCTCCTGAAATTCTAAGTCAAAGATTGCATTATTCCCCATATTCATGATTGCAAGACTGCACCAGAGATCTGGAAGAGGCTCAAGGATCTCTATGAGGTCAAGAACACCAATCGATTGTTGTTCTTGAAGAGCAATATTCTCTCCATCAAGATGGAGAAGAATGAGACAATTGTAGCATTCATTTCACAGATCAAGGAGCTCAAGAACAAGCTAGGTGATATCAGTGAAGTTATGTCAGATACAGATCTGGTCACGATTACCATGAATAGTATGATTGACGAGTATCAGATGTTCATCACTGGCTTGAACGTAAGAGAAAAAGCCCCCTTATTTGAAGAATTGGTAGGGATCCTTATGCAAGAGGAGGAAAGGTGACTGACTCATAAACCTCAGAGTTCAGATATGGCCTTAATGGGAAGAAGAAGCCCTTCAGAGGAAAGCCAAATGCAACACAAAAGAGCAGCGCAGCCCCATAGAGAAAGATGCCCTCACCCCAAGGTACATCTTTGAAATGGCTCTGCGACCAAATGTTTTTATTGTGGTAGAACCGACCATATAGCCAGATATTGTATGAAAAAGAAGTTTGATGAAGGTCGGAAGAGACATAAGCAGCATGTAGGTTGTTTTGTTAATGAGGGACATAGTCAGAACATCAGCCTATCCATATTTTACTCCGCACTTTCGGCTAAGGAGGATGAAACAGATACCAAGTTTGTCGACTCAGGTGCATCCATCCACATGACAGGGAATAGACAGTGGTTCGAAGACTTCAAAGAGACCAACAGTGGAGCAAACATCTATCTTGGTGATGATAGAGGGTACCAAATCAAAGGTTATGGTAATATTCCTGTTGTTTTGCCTGATGGAAATATTAGACATATCCATAATGTGATGTATCTACCAGGGATAAAAAAAAATCTAATCTCTGTTTCTACTATAACTTATTAGAATCTCAAGGTAGAGTTTTATAAATCATATTGTGTCATTAAAGACCTATCAGATTGTATGAAGCCTATTGCATCAGGTATTCGTGTTGAAGGATTGTACAAGCTAGATGTTAAAAGTGCACCACATTAGGAATTTGCATCATTTGCCATGACTATAGTGGACTTATGGCACCAGAGGTTCATCCATATTAACTTCAATGATATGTTGCTTTTACAAAAAAGAGGTATGGTCGAAGATCTTCCTATTTTAAAACCTGCTCATATTGATTGTGATGCATGTGTGCTGGGAAAGTTGCACAAAGATGAATTTCCTATGAATCCTGGTAGAAAAAAGGGAGATATACTCAAGCTGATACACACAGATCTATGCAGGCCTATGTAGACAAGATCGTTAGGTGGTGCATACTATTTTTTATCATTTATTGATGACTGTACTAGATTTACTTGGGTGTATTTCCTCATGAACAAGAGAAACACTTTTGAATACTTCAAGGAGTTCAAAAGTATGGTTAAAAAAAAGATTGGTAAATGCATCAGGATTCTTTGCTCGGATCAAGGGGGAGAGTACAAGAAATCTTGTGTACTCAAATACTGCAAAGATAATGGGATACATCAACAATTTACAGTACCCCACAATCCTCAACAAAATGGGGTTGCAGAGAGGAAAAACAGAACCCTTGTGGAGTGTGCTTGCAATATGTTAAAAGGTAAGAATCTTTTTAATGGCTTTTGGGTTGAAGTGATTAATATTGCAGAGTATCTAAAGAATAGGAGTCCAACAAGAAGTTTAGATTTTAAAACACCTTTTGAAGCTTTATTTGGTTATAAGCCTACAGTTAAGCATTTGAGATTTTTTGGTAGTAAAGCCTTTGCCCATATCCCAAAGGAAAATAGAAAGAAACTTGATTCAAAGGCCATCAAACGTATCTTTGTTGGGTATTGTACAGAATTTAGGGCTTACAAAATATTTAATCCCTCTACTTATAAAGTGTTTGCAAGCAAAGATGTAGTGTGTTGGCTTATGGGGGCCTGACCCAAGTTCGAAGCTATTTAGCCAAACAAATCCCTACACTACTGGCCCTTTTGGCATCAGCCCACGGAGTGTGGATTGAAGTCTCACCCGAAGCAATATGGGGGGATGCTGGAACCAAGTTTCCGCACCCTTGAGATGTCTGTGATGTCGATTTATTCCAACTATGCATGTCTTCACACAGGTCACTTCGCGCACTGTTCCAACCTTCAGTACCTTTGCGATCTGTTACAATTGTCTTTCATGCAGCCCTAACCAAAGGCTGAGATGTTTTTGCGTTGCTTATGGCAGACAACTGCACTATTTCCCCAAACTACACTGCGTATCTTACTTATGTTCTTAACAGATCTTATTTGACTTCGCATAAACATATATTCATCTTGCATTCACTTAATAAATATAATTATACACATTCGTGCATCGTATAAGTATTAGAATTGAATTTCATACCCAAGATAACAGATGCATAAAACAGTAAAGAAATACACATAAATGATAGGAAAATTCCCTTTATTAATACTTCCAACTATTACAGACTCGATTCGCCCTACGCACACAGCTGCAGGGGTCCATGCACTCAGTTGCAGACTACTAGGCCTTTGTGCACTCAGTTGCAGAGCCTTCTCCTACTCTACAACCCAAAACTAGACTTTACACTTCAGATCTATCACGCACACATCATATGTTCTTCATTTTCCATTATGCTATCAAACTACTTAGAACCTCGCTCTATTTATACAATATCATGGTCTGCGGACCGTGGGTATATCTCTACAACCGACATTACAGTAAAAAAATTAAGGGCGAACAACTCTATGACTCTTTAACAAACTATGCGCTCCGCGCCCACAAAATGTGAAGTCTTTACATTGGAATTACAATTTTTTACCAAAATTTGAGCTCTAAGCCCCAAAACTTCCCTTGGGGGATCCCACACCCAACAAGCCCCTAACAAGAACATCGTGACTCACCCTTGAGTCACTCTGTCGGTGTGGAGATCTTTGCGTGAAGACCTCCCAACTCTGACTAGATTGTTGCAAGTTTGGCAACGCACTGAGCGACTGCCTGTTGTACTTCCTCTAAGCGTTGTTCAGTGACCACTATGGTTGAACTACTACCCTGAATCCTCTCCTGTGTTGCTTGCAGCTATGTGATCTTAGCTTCAATGGAGGCTATAATGGTATAAGCCTCATCGATCCACAGCTGTAGGTGTGCCTTCAAAGCTGCTTCCTTATGCTCAGCAGCATCCACCTGCTCCTTGAGCGCTTTAGCCTGTTGCATCCTCGCGAGCCTCTATGTAAAGGCAACCATCTGTGCGGTCCCTTTTACTTCGTCATATTTCTGTTGTAGGTCACGTGCCTCTGTCTCCAGGCGCTCTATGTTCGGGTCCTCTTGTAGGGTGGTGAGGACCTCGAATGACTACTTGAACAGCTTTGTGCAGTCTGTCACTGCACTGTTAATTGCTGCCATTACTGTTGTGATCATCATGGCACATTATTCCTTAGCCTCCGGTGGACTTGACGGTTGTGCCTTCAACTGCAGTTCTGATATTTGAAGGTTCAGCTCTAGCTGAACCCTGGCTATTTCCTCTCTTGCATCGCGCACCCCTGCTGCTAACTTACGTATGTGCACCTCCATTGATTCCTCTACTGGGATGGCCAAGTCTGGGACCAGCTAGAAGGCTTCCTCCACCACCTGCACTCTATGTCTATTCTGTGCCACTACCTCATCGCGCTACAGGCTCAACTACTCAATGTTGATGCGCTGCTTGCTCATTACTTGTATCGCCCAGCTCTCCCTTGCCCAAAGCTATATAGTGACTCCATCCTATAAAGTATAGAGCGTCTCCCAAGGGAGTGCATCCACGTTTAACCCGATCCCTTTATCCCGCTGACCATAGGCCTGTCACCCTCATTTTCTATAATGAGTGCTCCATTTGGTAGCACTATTGTGTTGGTCATCCGGGCACGTAGCATTTCATCGGCCATAGACGTGCCTACTGCGAGGCTGGTTGACACAATGTCAGCTTGTGGAGTCTGCACCTACAACTCCTGTATCTGCATCTGGAGAGCCCCCAACACCATCTGGTGTTCCTCCTCAAACTGTTGGAGGGCCTCTGCAGTGACATCCCTCATTGTCTCACCAATATCATGTATATCCCCCTCAGTGAGGGTCATTGAGTCGAACGAAGTCTTTGAAGCCTTCGTCTTCTTTCGTGGCCCTACTTGCTCTCTTGGGCGTGAACATTTTAGCTGGGTGGCCGTTGTCTACAAGTTCACGCCACCTTGTTTTGTATCGGCCTCCGGCTCAGGTGAAGGCAACTTTTGTCCTTCGTGCTCTTCTTCTACTGCTTTCTACTACTCCTCTGCCAATTTCGTAGAGTCGCATGCCACTTGGGCCTTAGCCGTTGCTTCCTCCTTCCTACATTTTTCCAGCAGCTTTGCTATCTGCGGTTTCACCTCTTCCTTCTTCTGCTACACGAGGAACTTCTCCACTTCGAAAGCGGAGCCAGTTGGAGCACGCCACTCCAGTAGCCAAGACTCAAGCACTGCGAAATTTACATCATCGATCGCCAAATAGGGTAGCTCACGCCATGTCTTCGTAGCGTCCTTTCGTGCCCTGATGAAGACATGGTGGAAGTCTACTTTGAACTCCACAAAGCTCTGCAGACTGTTGTAGACCATGGGTGATAACTGCGGCTTGCGATTAATCACCATTCTGATTTTCATCTCCATGAGCACCCATAATATTTTGCTTTCCCTTATCCTTTATGCATCCCTAGTTGCCCATAGCAAAACGTACTTCCCTACCTCTAGAAGGTCCTGCACGATCATTGAGAACTGGATATCTTCAGGCAATTCCCATGCCACCAATACTATTGACAACAGAAGCCATGCATAATAAAAGGTTTTTCCCTGCTCATGTGCCTCGTGGTAGTTCTCAAGGAACTCACCACATAGATATCTTGCCTAGTTAAACTAGACCCCTTTTGCGCATTTCACTTCTAGTGCAACCACCAGCATGGGCACCTCATCCGCATGGAATTTCTGCATCACCTTCCCTACCAATATCTACATAGTGACCTTGACCGCAATGTTATTAATGTTGGAAATGGTGTACCCTCGCTTCTTATTCTTCAGTTTAAATTTCTTCTTCATGGCCTTCGCGATGGGCAAATCATCACTCTTTCCCTCTGAGATGTTTGTTGGGTCCTCCCCTACACAAGGGAGCTAGTTAATTCTGTGAATCAAATGGTCTATGATGGGGATGGGCTCCTCTAGCCACAAGCACCCATCATGCACCAAGTAGAGCAACTTCCTGAGGACAAAAATGGTCACTGGGGCGCGATGGTAATGCTGCACCCAGAGCAGGTTTAGTAACCGTACTTTCTCTACACCTCTCAGCCATTTGCATAGCTCCAACTCTATCATTCTAGCCGATTCATCTATCTTCTGGAACATTAACTGCGTGGTCGTAAGATGTGGGAACTTCTCGTGGTCTACGAGGTCCCAATCTTCAAATTTCAGCATGGGCACCCATCCCAAGTGCACTCCTTCAAAATAAATGTTGTCAAGGAGCAACGAAGTCTATAGAGAGCTCTTGCTCTCATCTATATCCTTGGGCACCTTTGCTTTACCCTTCTGCAGAGGAACATATGCAGGCAGTTTGGTGAGTGGGTCGGCACCTTGGGTGTCGACCTCCATCTCTACATCCTCCTCCTCAACCAGGATTTCTTCGAACTCTTCTTCCTCATTGGCCTCCAAATCGATATCATTCCCCTTTTCTTCCATGGTGAGCTCAGTCCTCAACGGATTTCTAGGTGAGACGCGCACTGGTACCATGGCCTGCTTGCCTTTCTTGGGTCTTGGCATGTGCAGTTATTTAGGGATTCCAGCGACTATCTTGACACTCTCGGGACTTCCACTACCATAATTTCCTGTGCGGCTTCCTCAACGGTCATTTTTCTAGTATCCATGGTTTCTTCGGGTGCTGCCATAGTGCGATTCCACAATTCTCTCAATGTCTCGGGTAATTGCTCAAGCAACGAATTCAGCTTCAGAAGATCGAACACGTCTCGATTCATGGATGTTTGTGCGCACAACAACTCAGTTCTCAAATTGCCAAGTGTTTTTTGCTAAACAACCCTTTGTAATATATAGCACCTTTTGAATTTCAATTCGACCATTCCCCCCACATTTAGCCCATTAATGCTCGATTGGCGGCATATTTCCAAGAATCTAGCCCATAAAGTTCACCTTAAACCCCTATCGCCGACTCCATTTGGTCTCAAACCAAGCATCACATTGTGAATAGTGGCTGTAATAGTCACTTTCCAGCCGACCCGTGTGGCAGCGCAGCTACCCTCGCACTATCGTCGACCCTGTGAGACTTTGCTACTGCGCATAGTCTTGACATCGCGTAGCTCCCGGGTAGAGTAGTTTATAGTCTCGCGCCTCCTTTCAGCTGCCTGGAGCGCTAAGGCTGTGCTTTCATTGACTAGTTAGGTGGCCAAGCCACCTATGTATGGCTTCAAATGGCTGCCATTCAATTTTCCTGGGAAGGGCTCTCCATTTAACTTGACCAATTGTACCGCGCCTCCATCTATAATCTCCTTAATAACATACGGCCCTAACCAATGCATTATGAACTTCCCTTGGAATTTATCAAACTTACTATCATACAATAACACCAAATCATTTACCTTGAATGTGTGCAACTTAATATGTTGATTGTGCCAAACCTTTTCGCGCTGCTTTTAGACCTGCTGGTGGAATCCACCCAAAAAATCATTCTTCTTCGAACTTTTCCAGCTGCATGAGCCTCTCTTCCAGGGCTCTGCAATTCATCATACCTATGAGCATTGCTACATGCAGACTAGGCATGATGTATTCCATAGGCATTAGGGCTTCCACTCCATAGACAAGCCTAAAAGGCATCTATCCCATCAGCTTCTTGCATGTCATACGATAAGCCCATAACACTACAGGTATGCGTAGGTCACAATCACTTCGTTGCGCGTTTCATACCTTGGTAAGTATGTTTTCGAGTACTTTGTTGAATGCTTCTACTGTTCTGTTAGCCTGTGGGTGATACGGTGCGCTCTTCTGATTATACACCTGAAACTCTTCCGTCAGCGTGCTTATCATTTTGTTCAGGAAGTGTGTACCGCGATGGCTCATCAAGATCTTCGAACATCCAAATCATGTCAATACATGTTCAAATAAAAACTTCGTGGTAGTCGTGCCCGTGCAATCCTTCACCAGATGTGCTTTTGCCCAATGAGTTAAATACTCCGTCGCAATGATAATATACCTCGCGCTTGTCTTTCCTTGAGGTTTAATAGGTTGCAACGTCATTTGTGGATTCAAAGCATTTCATCACTCCGTGGTGGCCTTCCTATCTGCTGACATATATCACATGCCTTGCAATATGCTTTTGAATCCTGATGAAGGGTTGACCTCCACAACGCGACGTGTAGAATCTTCTATGCAGTTGTTCTCCCCACATAATGTCCTCTCGTGGCGCACCCATGAGCTTCCGCAAGGATGCTGCTTCATTCAAATTCAGGTACATACCTTTGCAGTATTTCATCATTCCCCATCTTGTACAGATGCCCAACAATGATAGAGAAATATTCCGCGCGCACCACTAATTCCTTCTTCTGTTGGATAGAGTATTCTTTTAGCACAGTTCCACTTGTTAGAAAGTGAATTGTCTCTTCAAAATGTCCATCCGCTACACACATAGCAAAGAGCTGTGTGTCAGGTAAACCTTCCTCCAAATTAGTAGGTTCCTCCCTAGTCTCAATGTGCGATAGGTGATCTGGTCCCGCGTTCAATCATCTAGGCTTCACAACAACTTCAAAATCATATTCTTAGAATAATAAAATCCATCTACAAATGTGTGGAGTGATCTGTATACATCTTAAAGTGGCCTCCTAGCAAGTAGTGTCGATAATTCTAGAGCGCATATACCATAGCTAGTCCCTCGTTCTCAGTGGTGGAATAGTTCTTCTCAGCTTTGGATAATCTGTGACTTGCGAATGCAATAGGGTGATCCAAGCCTTCTCCATCATCATGCGTCAGTACTGCCCCCAGCACTATACACGACACATTGACATGTACATGGAACTCTTTCTTCCAATTCGTGAAGACTAGAATCGATGCAGTAACCATCTTTTCTTTCAATATATTCGGGCTTTCCTTATAGTCATCATTCCAGCATAACATGACATCCTTATTTAACAATTTTTCCATCAGCACAGTTATATGGGCATAGCCTTTGATAAAATTTCTGTAATATCCCGTATGTCCAGGAGTGGCGTGCAGCTGTTTCACACTTCTCAACGCTTCCAAGTTTAGAATCACCACGATCTTCGTGGGGTATACCATCAGCCCTTGTTTACAAACCACATTTCCCAACAGTTTCCCAAAAGGAACGAAGAATAGACACTTGTTGAGGTTGAGCGCGATTTTGTATCTTTGGTAGGTATCTAGCATCAAGCAAAAGTTTGCTAAATGGCACCTAACCAACCCAAATACAGTCCAGTGATCAAAATAGACCTCCAAGAACTTATGAATATATTCCCTGAATGCCGCAACAACCACGCGTGAAAAGATCGCAGTGGCATTCTTCAATCCAAACGACATGACAATATATTGAAAGCAACCCCACTCAGTGATGAGCCTCATCATTGGGTAATTATATGAGTCTTAATTGGCCTTAATTCACCTCCTATCTTAGTGAAACCAACTATTCTCACAACTTATTTCATACTTTTGATTATATTTTGTTTATGAGATGAGTTAGATTTGGATATTTTGCTTTGTGGTCTAATGTGCGTGTAATGCATGAATAACAGATAAAAGCAAGGAAAAATGTAGGAATAAAGAATAAAAGAAAAGAACTGTGGCAAATACCTTGGTCAAAATTTGAATGGGGCAAGGGAGAGGAATTATAGGAGGTAAATCCTCCTCATTTACTACTCCTCCATTCGAATATTCCTCCATCAGCACGGAGTGCAAACAACCAAATCAAGAGGACTAGAAGATAGTCGAGCAAGTGAAAAGGACAGAAAACCACTTTATCTTGAGTGGGGAGCCAAGCCTCCCTAATTTGGAAGGAACTCATTGGAGACTTCAGATGTACAAGTAGAGAGGCTTACGACCTCAGTAGGATTCAGATTCTTATTATAATACTCTACTTTATTTTTGAGCTGCAAGACTTGTGACAATTTGTTATGTAATCCATGGTTTTTATAATAAATATGAGTTTTGTTTTGACCCAGCACTGAGTTAACTCATAGGGTTGAAGCTCTTGGGTTAGGGCCCAACCCGAGCAGCCAAATCGCCTCTTTACTGTACATGTATGTTAGCATAGATTCCTGGTTTTCATTGTTCATTTCCTCAAGTAGAATAGATTTGTGTTCTGTTCATTTGCTTAAGTAGCTTTCTGGTTCCGTTCATTTGGTTAAGTAGCTTTCTGGTTCTGTTCATTTGGTTAAGTAGCTTTCTGGTTCTGTTCATTCACTTAAATAGATGTGTTTTCATTACAACAGTGTAGAGTAGATCGGTTGTGCTTAAGTTTACTTCCATTTGTGCCTTCTTTCAGTTCATAGGGTAGCTAGAGGAAAAAGATCACCATAAGGTTGTGTGCATGTGTCTCAACCTCATCTCCTCCCTCTAGGACCATGACTTGAGGAAGAGACCCTTCAGCAACCCCAAAAACGCAAGTTTTTGTTTCTCGCATGAGCTATGGAGTTTGTAGTTTGATGCAGTTACTCGTCCACCCTCACTGGTTTTTTTGTCATTTTTCATTTGAAACCGCCTTTAGCACGTTCTTCATGCATCGGTTCATTACCGTCCGATCCACAATAAACCTTCCCAATCACCATCTGATTCATTTGCTTATCCAACTGTTTCCTTGCGTGAAGTATTCCACTTACTTTATGCACTTCAAGTCCCCACCGTCGATCTGCCTCGCTTGATCTAACATCTATCACGTCACCTGATCACCAACTAGCTTGGACGATCTCCACCGTTGATCTGTCTAACCTGATTCGATGGTTATCGTACAATATCACGCAGATTCTTGCATGACCATTATCCGTCCGAGAGCATGTGAGAGAAGTGGTTTTCTCGTGATATGTGTTGCGCAGTGAGACTAATCGCGTGAAATTTCAAAATACAGCTTACAGCCTTGAAGGTGCACGAGAACCTACTTACCACCTTCGAAACTCGCTCCATCATTTCCACACATTTATTTTTCCCACGATACGACCTCCGCCATCCATCCCTTGATTAATCTTGTCCGTCCATCTCTTGACTTAATCTCCATGATAAAATCTTCGTCGTTCATCTTGTTCGTTCGTCTAGTTCGTCCATCTATTTGCTTAACCTCTGCGATAAGACCTCAGTCGTTCATGTTGTGTGTTCACCCTGTTCATCCATCTGGTCACTTAAGCCTTCACGATAAGATCTTCGCCATTCATCTTCTGTTCATTGGCTAATCCAATGGTTCTTATGCACTACTGCTTCCTTACATCCTCCTTTCACTGATTTTGACCTCTAATTGTTCTTCCGCTTGAAAACCAATTTAGCTTAAGCTTCTTTGCTTACACCTTAGTATAGTTTGATGCTCTTTACCTCTGCAACTTAGACAGCAGCATTAGGTTAGTGATTGATTTAGCAAATTTGCTTATCATAGCTGTTCAATTGGTTAATTAGGTTATGGTGTGGTTTAGCATTACATGTTGTTTTCTGCATTACTGTAGTAGAGTAGCTCTCTTTTAGAATAGATTTTCTTTTCTTCCATCAAAGAATTAAGCTTCTTCTGACCCTATAGAAGTCTGGCTTGGAACCCCTTGGGTTTCTTGCCAGATGAGCAGTGACAACATGCAGT
Organism: Pinus taeda; assembly: GCA_000404065.3. NCBI lineage: Eukaryota > Viridiplantae > Streptophyta > Pinopsida > Pinales > Pinaceae > Pinus > Pinus taeda. Next base: position 105,765 of record APFE030441543.1, on the reverse strand, counting down.
ACCTTCACTTTTATTTGTGCATATAACACTGTCACCTCCAAGTTTGTACGAACCCTGGGTTGATAAGTTAATCTGGTAGCCCTGGGAGTTGCAACATTCTTGTTGCAATACCTAGGCTCATCAATTTTTGGCGCCATTTCCAGGGAGGTGTCTAAGTAGAATGTGATTACTGCTTTCTTCTATTTCTAGTCTCCAATTTTCTTCCATTAGTTTATTTCTGCAAAAGTAGTCTAGTTTCTTCCTTTCTTTTAGTTGTCAATATCTGCTTTCCTTTTCATTCTACAAGTAGAATTTCAATTCAGCAAGTAGTTTTCATGTTAGTGTTTTTTCATTCAATCAGCAATTTCCTTTCTACATAATACTTTCCAACTTTAAAAAACAAAAAAAACAAAACAAAAAATCTTACAAAAACCAACCCAAAAAAATTTCCTTTCATGCCTTGTAGAAATAGGGACAATTCAGGGAAATTATTTTCAAATACCCCCACTGCATCCAACAATCAACCTTCTCTCTTCTTCAGTGATGGTGAATTGGAAGACCCTGTAGGTGAGAAACCTTGCCATATTTGAGAAACCTACAGGGGAAGAAGAAGAGGAAGAACCCATTTCTACTGAACCAATGGCTGAAAGCTGAAATAACAGAGGAAATAGAGAGAGAATTGAGGGTGCCTTCCCCATCAAGGAGACCAATGGGGACATTAAGATGAAGAATATAAGCCCCTCTACTCTACCTTATTTACATGGCCTGACCAAAAAGAACCTTGACACTTTCCTATTTGAGTTTGTTGTTATATGCCGAACCTATGACCATACATATGATGAGAAAAAGTTAAAATTGTTTCCATCTATCCTCAAGGATGTAGCAGTGTGCTAGTTCATGGGTTTACCTAGAGATAGCATCACAAATTGGGCTCAAATGCAACAAGCTTTTAACATCAAATATAGGGACTACTGTAGGTAAAAGGACACTAAAGAAGATATTTTCAGGATGACCATAGGCAAGGATGAATCCTTAGAAGACTATGAAGAAAGATTCCAGCTCAATTACAAAAGGGTCAGGTGCACACTTGACCCTAAGTCACTAAAGCTAGTCCTGCTTAGAGGAGTAAGGGAGGATCTTCTGGATACCTTACATATGATAGCAAGAGGAGATATTTACCAATTACCCTATGAGGATATTAAGACTATCTTTAGAAACCATTCTAGGACAACCAGGAAAAAGGGTAGGGGTAGTCAACCTATGGCCAGTACATCATCCTCCAACTCATCTATCAAGGGTGAAATTGGAAATATGCTGGAAGATTTCAAAAGTGATATGCTGCAAACCCTTGCCTTGCAATTGGACACCATGAACATCAAAAGGAAGCAAGAGGAAGCAGAAAGAGCCTTGGCCATCTTTTGTACTAGATGCATTAGGAGGCATCCTAGGAACAAATGTCCATTGAACTGTATTAAGATTTGCTCAGTCTGTGAAGAAAACCGCTGCACAGACAAGTGCCCTTCTTTACCTGGACTCAAAGTTGTATATCAAGGAGCTAAAGGGGTCACTAAGCAGCTTTGCTACATCAACCAAAGGAGACCTCCTGGACCTAGACCATACCAGTAGGGTATGCAAGGGTCATCCCATGCATATTACAACCCCAACCAAACCACAATTATACCTTCTTGGGGACCCCCTGCTCATCCTTCCTGGTATACATCCCCTCCTTGGTCCTATGCATCTCAGTATCATTCCTAGCCAGCCAGCTAGTCATTTCAACCTTATGTTCAACCACAACATCAGTGGAATACCCCACACCAAGGATGGAGGCCCCAATACAACAATGCTCTAGCTCTATTGCCTCCACCACCTACCCAACCACAACTCCTACACTCTGCTCCACCCAAGCAACCCTAGATGCCTACCTGGCCAAATCCGAACCCAAACAATAGGTAGGCTCAACAAGTATATAGTGGAGAGACATCATACATAACTTATGTTGTAGAAATCCAGGAGATCAACCTAAGATCTAGGAGAATTCTCCTAGACAACCAACCTCCCTCTCCACTTAGGTAGGTTGAGGAAGAAAGAGAGGAAATAAACCTTGAAGTAAATCCACTCTTTCTTGAGAGATTAGCCCAACCACTCCAGCCTACACCAGAAGAAACTGAACTTCTGGGAGAATTGAAAAATCTATGTGTAAAGATCCCCCTTCTCCAGGCAATCAAGGATGTTCCCACTTACACTAAGTTGATTAAGGAGAAATGCTTCAGGCATCTAGGAAGAAGAAAAAGGGATGCCCCTACCATTAATGTCATTGGGTAGCTGTCTGACTTAATGTTGGGGCAGGTAATATGTCAAAAATATTTGGACTCTAGAAGCCCTATAGTAGATGTGCACATCAGTGGAACCATTTTCCCACACACTCTGGTTGATCTTGGGGCTACCATTAATGTGATTACCAAGGACACCATGCTTAAGCTCAACCCCCAATGGTCATTGAGGAAGACCACAACAGTTCTGCAACTTGCAGACTGTTCCACAGTCACCCCTGAGGTAATTGTGGAGGATGTGATGGTCTCCATTCACTCCTAAGAGTACCCTGCAGATTTTCTAGTTCTCTAGCCTAAGGCAAAGCTTATTGGTTACCCTCTCATCCTTGGGAGGCCATGGTTGGCCACAGCTAATGCTTACATTAGTTGCAGAGCTGGGAATATGACCATTAAGAATGGGCATATGTCCAAGCAGTTAGTCCTATAGCCTCCTGTTGAACCTTCTCTAGAGCATGATTTACCTTTATGGTTGGAGGAGGAGGAAGAAGATGAGGTTTATTCTGCCCAACTTTATGCTTTGGAAGCAACCATAGGAGGAGGACAGCAAGATGAGGATGACTTAATTGAACATCTGATCCAAAGTCCAACTCCTAGTTCACTACCATTAGAAGAAGAAGTAAGGGAAACCCAAAAGAATCATACAATTGACTTATGCTTGGTGAATTCCAACCCAATCCATGTCAAAACCATAGAATTTTGCCGAGAGAAAACTTTGAAAATGAATCCATCTCTTTCTGCTCTTGAAGAGGAAAAGCTATGCAACATGTTGAGAGAAAACCTAGAAGCCTTCACTTGGAGTTATAAGGAAATGAAGGGAGTACACCCCTCAGTGTGTACTCATGACATATACATCAAAGAAGGTTGCAAGCTAGTCAGGCAACCACAAAGGAGGATGAATCCAACTCTTAAAGACATAGTCAAAGAAGAACTGCAAAAACTGCTAGATGCAGGATTCATTTACCCTATCTCAGATAGTGAGTGGGTCTCTCCTTAAGTGTTAGTTCCCAAGAAAAATGGTAAGTAGAGGATTTGTGTTGATTATAGGGAGTTGAACAAAGCCACAAAGAAGGATCATTTTCCCATACCCTTCATTGACCGAGCGCTAAATGGCCTGGCAGGGAAGAAGTTATTTTCCTTCCTAGATGGATTCAATGTGTACAACCAAATCCAAATCTACCCAAAAGACTAGGATAAGACCACCTTCACTTGTCCTTGGGGTACTTTTCCTATAGGGTCCTTCCTTTTTGCCTATGCAATGCTCTTGCCACTTTCCAAAGAGTAGTTTTGAGTATTTTTGCTAAATTACTAAATGATTATGTGGAAATCTATATGGATGGCTTTACACCTTATGGCTATGATTTTCAAGAAGCCCTGACTAACCTAGGAAAAGTATTGCATGAATGCATTGAAATGAACCTGTCTCTCAGTCCAGAAAAATGTGAATTCTTAATGACTAAAGGGACCGTTCTAAGTCATTCAATATCTCAGCAAGGACTGCAGGTGGACCCCAAAAAAATAATAATCATCCAAAGGGTCCCACCTACACAAAAGCAGAGAGATGTCATGAGTTTCTTAGGGTTAGATGGATACTACCGAAGGTTCATAAAGGACTTCAGCAATTTGGCCTCTCCTTTGTTTGGGTTGTTGGCCAAAGATTCGGTTTTATATGGTCAAAGAGTTGTCGAGAGGCATTAGACATTCTAAAAGGTAACTTAACCACTACACCAATCCTTAGAGGCCCAAATTGGGCCTTCCCTTTTCATATTCATGTTGATGCCTCACACAAAGCCATAGGAGCAACCTTAGGTCAGGAAGAGGAGAAATTTCCCTATGCCATCTATTTTATCAATAAGAACCTGTCAAAGGTTGAGCTAAACTATACTGTGACCGAAAAGGAACTCCTGGCTGTTGTGCATTCACTAAACAAATTTAGGCATTACGTTACATGCTATCAAACATTTGTTCATATTGATCATGTTGCAATCAAATATTTAATGAACAAACCATATGTGAATGATAGAAGTATAAGATGGTTGCTTTTATTACAACAGTTTGATCTAACTATTGTTGATAATCCTAGTAAGGAAAATGTTGTTGAATACTTTCTATCTAGGATGAATCTACCTGCAGGTGAAGAAGGAATGGTGGATGACCAATTACTAGATGAGCATTTGTTTGCTATTTCAGTTCTCTCCCCATGGTTTGCTAATATAGCAAACTATTTGGTATCAGCACAATTCCCACCAAACTTTCCCTCCAAAGAAAAGAGCAAGATAGTCAGGAAAAGCACCCCCTCCACCTGGATTGGGGGAAATCTGTTCAAACTTGGCCCAGATCAAATCATGAGAAGGCGTGTAATGGAAGAGGAAGTTTTTGACATCCTTCTGACTTGTCATGATGGGCCTTGTGGAGGTCACTTTGCAATAAAGAGGATAGCGTTCAAAGTATTTCAAGTAGGCTATTATTGGCCTACTCTTCATTAGGATGTGAAAAATTACATTAGTCACTGTGATTAGTGCCAGAGGATGGGAAAACCTACTCCAAGAGATGAAATTCCCCTACAACCTCAACTGACTTTCGAGCCATTTGACAAGTGGGGCATGGACTTCATTGGGCCTATCAACCCTCCTTCAAAGAAAAAGCAGTACATTATTGTGTGCAATGATTATTTGACTAAGTGGGTTGAAACCAAGGTGATTAAGGCAACAACAGAAGAGAAGGTGGCTAAGTTCATAAGGGAGAATGTATTCTACAATTTTGGGTACCCTAGAGAGCTAGTCACAGACAAAGGCAACTAGTTTACCTCTAGCATGATTGAAGAACTGCTCAACCATCACAATATCAAGCATAGGACCTCCACTCCTTATCATCCACAAGCTAATGGGCAAGTGGAGGTGACCAACAGGGCACTAGAGAACATCTTAACCAAGTTAGTGAGCAACAACAGGAAAGATTGGGTAGAGAGACTAGTTGAGGCCACGTGGGCCTATAATACAACATGGAAGACCACCGCTAGATTTACACCTTACGAGCTGGTATATGGGAAAAAGGCTTTGTTGTCCATTGATTTTGAATATAACATATCGAGGAAGGAAACCCAACTAGATTTGGATCTCAGTAATGCACAAAAAGAAAGATTGTTCCATTTGAATGGCTTTGGTGAATTCAGAATGTAGGCCTTCCTACATATAGATATAGTTCAGCTTTAGAGGAAGATTTGGCATAAAAAATATATTAAGGAGAAGCAATTTCAAGAGGAAGATTGTGCATTGTTATATGATTCTAGGTATAAATACTTTAAGGGAAAGCTAAGGACAAGATGGCTCCGACCTTATGTGGTGGAAAGATGCCATGATAATGGTTCAGTGCAAATCAGAACTATAGATGAAGAAGCCATTCCATTGCTTATTAATGGACATCGTTTGAAAATGTACAAGAGGCCTTTATCAAAACAAGAGTTCATTGACAATATCAATAAGACAGTGATGATGGTGGAGCAAGTTCTAGCTCCTCCCTTATCAGAGCACTGAAAAAGAGAAAAAAGAATAAGGATTCAAGTGAAAACTTCCATGAGGCACCTGAGTCCCATCTTTGGGTTGAAAACCTCCTGAGGCGGCCCAAGGATGAGAAAAAAATGAAAAAGATTAAGAATATCCCTTGGTGAAAACCTTCCTTGAGGCACCCAAGGCAAATATCTAGGGTGAAAACCTCTCTGAGGCAGCCTAGGTGTTTTTCAAAAAAAAAATATAATAATAAAAGAAAAAAAGAAAAGAAAAAAGACATAATTGTTATTTGCAGGTGGGGGAGAAAGACAATCAAGGAGCAAAGAGAAGATCCAAAGGGATCCTACCTCACATATATTAATCTCCTCCACTCCTTACCATGCATCCCTCCATCAATTCCATTGTTTTTTTTTACGTCATTGCTTCAATTTAAGGTGAAGATTTTGTTTTCTACAAGATCCCCTGTATTCCTCCAGGATCCCCTGAATGGTAGGTTGGTTAGGTCCCCAAAATTCATTCTAGACATGATCTAACCCCTCACCTCATCGATTACCATCATCCCTACACTCACATACACTCCTACTCCCTCTATCCATTCATTACAGCATCTTCACAACACCATCCAGCAACATGATCAAGAAATTCCAAGGGAGACACCAAACATTGCCAAGTGGTAAACTAGGAGCTACACAACAGTAGCAACATCAGATCTACAATCATAGACACCATCAGTAGATAGTAGAGGAAGAAGAAGAATGACCATGCAGCAAATGAACGTAGCACCTTTGATCCTCGACAAGCTACAACATTGCATTGAGACCACAAGTAAGTATCCCACTCACTCACTCACTCATATGCATCATTTCATCAAAATTTGTAAAGGTTACGAGGTAGTTGGTTTGTAAGTGAAAAGGTGGCCAGTTAACTTGGCCACCTTCATTCAGTCATCACATACAAAGCAGGGTGTCCTCTCACACATGGTGACACTCAACTCAAAGAACAAAGGAGGGGTAGGACAAGAAGTGGTTAATTGTGCATTTAACAACTATGGGAGTTGATTACAAGGATTGGGAATGATAAGGTGGTATAAAGGGACACAAAACATCGTTTGCATGCATTCATGCATTCCACCTCCTTGAAACTCCCTCACTCAAGTAGCTCTCATAACTCTGGCCATCCACAGGAAGCATGGATCCATCGTTCTGTAACAGAATTCCTACAAGAATAGTCTACAGGAGCAGTCTACAAGATGCACAGAGACAGTCTACAGGATAGGCAGAGAGGGGTTCAAGAGGGAAAATCAAGAGAATTGTCCACTGCCACCATTCTAAAGAGGTAGGATCTAAAACTCCATCCCCATTTACAAGCAAATGAACTAGAAGTCCTCTAAAAAGCTAGTTGATTGCATACACAAGAAACTTTTTTTTCTCAATAATTTGCTCATTCCCTCACTCCACACAGCAGAATCCATGCCATTCTTATTGTTAGAGGACTCACTATATATCTCACCCCAAAGTTCATCATTAGGGTCACCAAACTTCCCCTAGGAATTTCATGGAGAAAAGAAGACAAAGCAGACAGTCAAGTGGCAAAAAGAAAATTCTTTTTAGAAGGTGAAGAACCCATAGAGGATAAAAATGGAGTAAGGAGGGACAATCTGCCATACCCATGGAGTGAGGTAGGCTATGAACTCATCAAATATATCTCATGTGAGGGTAGATAAAGTGTTGTTTGTGGCTACCATTTTAGAATGCTTGAAGAAATAAGATTTGGGGTAGAACCACCAGTTCACCAAAGAATCAACATACCCTATTTCTTGATGCAATCACTCGTAGACTCCAACAACAAACTAAGGAAGGGAATTCTCAACAGTAGGATCACCATGGTTTGATCATAATCCCCATTGAGGATGCCCTCCAAAACCTTAGGATCCCTATAAAATGGTCAGTCTTCAGAGACTTACCAGCAGAGGATGACACCAAAACCCTCACCTATGATGTTAGTCCTTCTGTCAGTGAGGAGGAGGCAAAACAAGAAGAAGAAGATACAGAGCTAGATGGGGATGAGATCGATGAAGAAGAAACTAATATAGAGGAACATGTTGAAGCAAAAGAGAAGGAGGATGATGCTGGAATAGAAGAGGAAGAAAGCATTGAAACAGAGGAGAAAGAACAGCAAGAGTCCATCCAGTGTAGGATGTCAGCTAAATCCTATGCTCTTTACCTCAGAGAACAATGGCTACAATTTCAGATTAAAACACTAGCACAAAGGGGCACCATGCCATTTTAGGACTACAAGCAGTTTATTGATTTTTGTGATCAAAGTACACTAGAGGACAAGGCAAAAATGGCTGAGTTTTACTTGCACAACATGGCCCTCATAGACATGAATATTTGGGATCCTAATGTAGAGCTAGGAGATCTATAATTAATGGCTTAGGCATCATCAATGAACCATGAGAAGTCAAGGGCTATAGAGATGAAAAGAATATTGGCCAAAGAGAAAAATGAACCTCTTTTCATCAGAGTTGAACAATAAAATTCCATGGCCCTAATCAGCATCCATAAATTAATTTCAAATGATCCTCAACTGGAATCTACATATCTTGTTGCCCAAGACCAAGCAATTTCACATTTTGAAGATATGTTTAGGTTGCTAAGAGATGATAATATACATGCCTACTAAAGGATATGGAACACATTCCCACATAGCTTGAAGATCAAAGAATATCACTTCCCTCAAAGGTTGAGAGAGGTGCTCAACAGGACACCTATGTATAAGAAATCAATGCAAAGGTTGAAGGTCAAATTGGATAGGCCTAAAAATCAGTCCACCACTACTCCTAGGGATGCTAGAAGGGAGAAAAGAAGAAGAGGAAAAGAGGCAATGGGAAGAAGCAGAAAGGAAATCAGGCTTCTATAAATAGGAAGAAGAGACCACAGCATACGCATGGGATGTCAGAGAGGCTACCAGAGCCATGAAGGACATGGACATTGAATAAGTTACTCAAAGGATGAGCAACACTTTCAGTAGGGGGTGATGAAGAGCCTCATCATTGGGTAATTTTATGGGCCTTAATTGGCCTTAATTCACCTCCTAGTTTAGTCACACAAACTATTCTCACAACTTATTACATACTTTTTATTATATTTTGTTTATGAGATGAGTTAGAGTTGGATATTTTGCTTTGTGCTCTAATGTGCATGTAATGAAGGAATAAAGGATAAAAGCAAGGAAAAATATAGGAATAAAGGATAAAAGCAAGGAACTATGGCAAATATCTTGGTCAAAACTCGAATGGGACAAGGGAGAGGAATTATAGGAGGTAAATCCTCCTCCTTTAGTACCCTTCCATTCGAATATTCTTCCATCAGCTCGAAGTGCAAACAGCGAAATCATGGGAACTAGAAGACGACCAAGCAAGTGAAAAGGACAGAAAACCAGTTTATCTTGAGTGGGGAGCCAAGCCTCCCTAATTTGGAAGGAAGTCATTGGAGACTTCAAATGTATAATTAGAGAGGCTTAAGACCTCAGTAGGATTCAGATTCTTATTGTAAAACTCTACTTTATTTCTAAGATGCAAGACTTGTGATAGTTTGTTATGTAATCCATGGTTTTTATGATAAAGATGAGTTATGTTTTGAGCCAACACTGAGTTAACTCAGAGGGCTGAATCCCTTGGGTTAGGGCCCAACTCGAGCAACCAAAGCTCCTCTTTAATGTACATGTATGCTAGAATAGATTCCTAATTTTCATTGTTCATTTTCTCAAGTAGCATAGATTTATGTTCTGTTCATTTGCTTAAATAGCTTTATGGTTCTGTTCATTTTCTTAAGTAGCTTTCTGGTTATGTTCATTCACTTAAATAGATGCATTTTCATTACAGTAGCATAGAGTAGATTGGTTGCGCTTAAGTTTACTTCCATTTGTGCCTTCTTTCAGTTCACAGGGTAGCTAGAGGAAAACGATTACCATAAGGTTGTGCGCAGGTGTCTTAGCCTTATCTCCTCCCTCTAGGACCATGACTTGAGGAAGAGACCCTTTAGGAACCCCAAAAACACAGGTTTCTGCTTCTCGCATGAACTATGGAGTTTTTAGTTTGATGTAGTTACTTGCCCACCCTCATCAGTTTTTCTGTCGTTTTTCATTTGAAACCGTCTTCAACACGTTCTTCATGCATTGGTTCATTACTATCTGATCCACAACAAACCTTCCCAATCACCGTCCAATTCATTTTTTTATCCAACTGCCTCCTCACGTGAAGTTTTCCACTTACTTTATGTGCTTTAAGTCCCCACCATCGATTTGCCTCGCTTGATCTGAGGGCTATCACGTCATCCAATCTCCAACTAGCTTGGCCAATCTCCATCATTGATCTATCTAGCCTGATCCAATGACTATCGAGCAATCTCATGCGGATTCTTGCACGACCGTTATCCACCCGAGAGCACGCAATAAAAGTGGTTTTCTCATGTTGTGTGTCGCACAATTAGGCTAATCATGTGAAAATTCAAAATACAGCTTACAGCCTTGAGGGCACACAAGAAACTACTTACCACCTTCGAAACCTGCTCCATCATTTCCGCACGTTTCTTTTTTCCGCGATACAATATCTACCTTCCATCCTGTAATTAATCTTGTCCATCCATCTCTTGACTTAATCTCTACGATAAGATCTTTGTCGTTCATCTTGTTCGTTTGTTCGATTCGTCCATCTATCCACTTAACCTTCGCGATAAGACCTCAGTCGTTCATCTTGTGCGTTCACCCTATTCATCCATCTAGTCACTTAAGCCTTTGCAATAAGATCTCTTCCGTTTACCTTCTGTTCGTTGGCCGATCTAACGGTTCTTATGCACTACTGTTTCCTTACATCCTCCTTCCACTGATTTCAAACTTCGATTGCTCTTCCACTTGAAGACCGATTTATCTTAAGTTTCTTTGCTTACACCTTAGTATAGTTTGCTATTGTTTACCTCTGGAACTTAGATAGTAGCATTAGGTTAGTGATTGATTTAGAAATTTTGCTTAGCATAGTTGTTCAATTGGTTAATTAGGTTATGGTGTGGTTTAGCATTACATGTTGTTTTCTTCATTGTTGCAATAGAGTAGCTCTCCATTAAAATATATTTTCTCTTCTTCCATCAAATAATTAAGCTTATTCTAACCCTCTAGAAGTCTAGCTTGGAACCCCTGGGGTCTCTTGTCAGATGAGCAGTGCCAATAGGTAGTACCTTCACTTTTACTTGTACATATAGCACTGTCACCTCGAAGTTTGTACGAACCTTGGGTTGATAAGTAAATATGGTATCCCTGGGGGTTGTAGCATTCTTGTTGCAATACCTAGGCTCATCACTTTTTGGCGTTGTTGCGAGGGAGGTGTCTAAGTAGAATGTGATTACTGCTTTCTTCTATTTCTAGTCTCCAATTTTCTTCCATTAGTTTATTTATGCAAAATTAATCTAATTTCTTCCTTTCTTTCAACTGTCAGTATATGCTTTCCTTTTCATTTTGCAAGTAGAATTTCAATTCAGCAAGTAGTCTTTTTCTGTCAGTAGTCTTCCTTCAATCAACAATTTCATTCTGCAAGTAGAATTTCAATTCAACAAGTAGTTTTCTTGTTAGTGGTTTTTCATTCAATCAACAATTTCCTTTCTGCAGAGTACTTTCCAGCTTAAAGAAAAACAAAAAAAAATTACAAAAACCGACCCAAAAACATTTCCTTTCATGCCTTGTAGAAATAGGGACAATTCAGGGAAATTCTTGTTAAATACCCCCACTGCATCCAACGGTCAACCTTCTCTCTTCCTTAATGACAGTAAATTGGAAGACCCTTTAGGTGAGAAACCTCACATATTTTAGGAACCTACAGGGGAAGAAGAAGAGGAAGAACCCATTCCTACTAAACCAATGGCTGAAAACCGAAATGACAGAGGAAATAGAGAGAGAATTGAGGGTGCCTTCCCCATTAGGGAGACCAATGGGGACACTAAGATGAAGAATATAATCCCCTCTGCTCTACCTCATTTCCATGGCCTGACCACAGAGACCCTGACACTTTCCTATTTGAGTTTGCTTTTATATGCCGGACCTATGACTATACATATGATGAGCAAAAGTTAAAACTGTTTCCATCTACCCTAAAGGATGCAACATTGCGTTGGTTCATGGGTTTACCTGGAGATAGCATCACAAATTGGGCTCAGAAGCAATAGGCTTTTAACAATAAATATAGGGACTATTGTAGGTCAAAGTACACTAAAAAGAGATTTTCAAGATGACCATAGGCCAGGATGAATCCATAGAAGACCATGAAGAAAGATTACAACTCAGTTACAAAAGGGCCAGGTGCACACTTGACCCTCAATCACTAAAGCTGGTCCTGCTTAGAGGAGTAAGGGAGGATCTTCTGGATACCTTACATATGATATAAAAAGGAGATATCTACCAATTACCCTATGAGGATATTAAGATTATCTTTAGAAATCATTCTAGGGCAACCAAGAAAAAGGGTAGGGGTAGTCAACCTATGGCCAATACATCATCCTCCCACTCATCCATCAAGGGTGAAATTAGAAATATCCTGGAATATTTCAAAAGTGATATGCTGCAAACCCTTTCCTTGCAATTGGAAACCATCAACATCAAAAGGAAGCAAGAGGAAGCAGAAAGAGCCCTGGCCGCTTTTGTCCTAGATGCACTAGGAGGCATCTTAGGAACGAATGTCCATTGAACTATATTAAGATTTTCTCAATCTGTGTAGAAAACCACTCCGTAAACAAGTGCCCTTATTTACGTCGACTCAAATTTGTATATCTAGGAGCTGAAGGGGTCATTGAGCGGCTTTGCTACATCAATCAAAGGAGACCTCCTAGGCCTAGAGCATACTAGCAAGCTATGCAAGGTTCATCCCATGCATATTAAAACCCAAACCAAACCACAATTATACCTTCTTGGGTACCCCCTTCTTATCCTTCCTGGTATACACCCCCTCCTTGGTCCTATGCACCTCAGTATCATTCCCAGCCAGCTAGCTAGCTAGTCATTTCAACCTTATGTTTAGCCACAACATCAGTGGAATACCCCACACCAGGGGTGGAGGCCGCAATACAACAATGCTCTACCCAACCACAACTCCTACACTTTTCTCTACCCAAGCAACCCTAGATGCCTGCCTAGCCAAATCCAAACCCAAAAAATAGGTAGTCTCAACAAGTATATAGTGGAGAGACATCATACCCAGCTTATGCTGTAGAAATCCAGGAGATCAACCTAAGATCTGGGAGAATTATCCCAGACAACCAACCTCCCTCTCCACATAGGGAGGTTGAGGAAGAAAGAGAGGAAAGCAAACTTAAAGTAAATCCACCCTTTCCTGAGAGATTAGCCCAACCACTCCAACCTACCCCAGAAGAAATTGGACTTCTAGGAGAATTGAAAAATCTATGTGTAAAGATCCCCCTTATCTTGGCAATCAAGGATGTTCCCATTTACAATAAGTTGATTAAGGAAAAATGCTTCAAGCATCCAGGAAGAAGAAAAAGGGATGCCCCTACCATTAATGTCATTGGCAGTTGTCTGACTTATTGTTGGGGCAGGTAATATGTCCAAAATATTTGCACTCTGGAAGCCCTGTAGTAGATGTGTATATCAATGGCACCATTGTCCCACACACTCTGATTGATCTTGGGGCTACCATTAATGTGATGACCAAGGACACCATCCTGATCAAGCTCAACCTCCAAGGGTCATTGAGGAAGACCAGAATAGTTCTGCAACTTGCAGACCGTTCCACAGTCACCCCTGAGGGAATTGTGGAGGATGTGATGGTATCCATTGACTCCTGGGAGTACCTCACAGATTTTCTAGTTCTCCAGCCTAAGGCTAAGGTTACTAGTTACCCTTTCATCCTTGGGAGGCCATGGTTGGCCATAGTTGATGCTTACATTAGCTACAGAGCCGAGAATATGACCATCAAGAATGGGCATATGTCCAAGAAGTTAGTCCTATACCCTCCTGCTCAACCTTCTCTAGAGCATGATTTACCTTTGGTTGGAGGAGGAGGAAGAAGATGAGGTTTATTCTTCCCAAATTTATGCTTAGGAAGCAACCATAGGAGGAGGACAGCAAGATTAAGATGACTTAATTGAACATCTGCTCCAAAGTCCAACTCCTAGTTCACTACCATTAGAAGAAGAAGGGAAACCTAGAATAATCATCCAATTGACTTATGCTTGGCCAATTCCAACCCAAGCCATGTCAAAACCATAGAATTTGGCCTAGAGAAAACTTTTGAAAATTAATTCATCTCTTTCTGCTCTTGAAGAGGAAAAGCTATGCAACATGTTGAGAGAAAACCTAGAAGCCTTCGCTTGGAGTTATAAGGAAATGAAGGGAGTACACCCCTCAGTGTGTACTCACCACATATATATCAAAAAAGGTTGGAAGCCAGTCAGGAAAACACAAAGTAGGATGAATCCAGCTCTTAAAGACATAGTCAAAGAAGAACTGCAAAAACTGTTAGATGCAGGATTCATTTACCCTATCTAAGACAGTGAGTGGGTCTCTCATTTAGTGTTAGTTCCCAAGAAAAATGGTAAGTGGAGGATTTGTGTTGATTATAGGGAGTCGAACAAAGCCAAAAAGAAGGATCATTTTCCCCTACCCTTCATTACCAAGTGCTAGATGGTCTGGGAGGGAAGAAGTTTTTTTCCTTCCTAGATGGATTGAGTGGGTACAACCAAATCCAAATCTGCCCAGAAGACCAGGATAAGACCACCTTCACCTATCCTTGGCGTACTTTTGCCTATAGGGTCCTTCCTTTTGGCCTATGCAATGCTCCTACCACTTTCCAGAGAGCAGTCTTGAGTATTTTTGTTGAATTAGTACATGATGTTATGGAAATCTATATTGATGACTTTACACCTTATGGTTGTGATTTTCAAGAAACCCTAACTAACCTAGGCAAAGTATTGCACAAATGCATTGAAATGAACCTATCTCTCACTCCAAAAAAATGTGAATTCTTAATGACTAAAGGGACCATGCTAGGTCATTCAATATCTCAGCAAGGACTGCAAGTGGACCCAAAAAAAATAACAATCATCCAAAGGGTCCAACCTCCACCAAATCAGAGAGATGTCAGGAGTTTCTTAGGGTTAGCTGGATACTACCAAAGGTTCATAAAGGACTTCAGTAAGTTGGCCTCTCCTTTATTTGGGTTGTTGGCCAAATATTCTGAGTTTATATGGTCAAAGAGTTGTCAAGAGGCCTTAGACATTCTAAAGTGTAATTCAACCACTGCACGAATCCTTAGAGGCCCAAACTGGGCCCTCCCTTTCCATATTCATGCTGATGCCTCACACAAAACCATAGGAGGAACCTTAGGTCAAGAAGAGGAGAAATTGCCTTGTGCCATTTATTTTATCAGTAACAACATGTCAAAGGCTGAGCTAAACTATACTGTGACCGAAAAGGAACTCTTGGATGTTGTGCATTCATTAAACAAATTTAGACATTACATTACAGGCTATCAAACATTTGTTTATACTGATGATGCTGAAATCAAATATTTAATGAAAAAACCAGATTTGAATGCTAGAATTGTAGGATGGTTGCTTCTCTTACAACAATTTGATATAACTATTGTTGATAAGCCTGGTAAGGAAAATGTTGTTGCATAATTTCTATCTAGGATGAATCTACTTGCAGGTGAAAAAGTGATCCGGATTTAAATAGGAACACAACAAATTACAAACGTAACCATAAACACAGAGATGCAACAGAAATAATACTTCATTTCATTAATGTAATATACTGAAATATGCTTACACACAGGAATGGAAATAAACTAGCTAGGACGATGGTAGCTTATCTCTGAGAATAGATGTGGTGGCTACGTGCCTCTGAACTGTCTTACAATGAGGCTTAAGGGCCTTTTTATTATTGAACAATAAGAGAAAACCCTAAACAACCAAAACCCTAACCTGAGGAGATGTAACACCAAGAGTTTATGGGCCCCGTTGGGGTGAGTTGGACAGCCAACTTCCCGGGGTCGC